>OY282558.1:189702703-189770114 GCA_958295665.1 Tipula vernalis
TGCTTAGGCTAAATGAAGCCAAAAGAAATACGGCACAATACAAAATGAATTTAGTCCATGTAAACACGGATTTTTTACGTACATACATATGTGTATGTAGGTATTATATAATTTTTCGTATGGCGCATTGCAAAAGTTATAAATCTTTTCTTTAACAAAATTTAATCAAATTATTTATTTACCTAAAGAAGTGAGCACAAAACTTTTATTGCTGAATTTCATCAACGATTGCCTCTAAGAATATTTGTTTTATTTAATAAAAAAAATCACTTAAGATACCGAAATTTAATAGAGATGTTATTTGTTGTTTTTGTTCAACGTCAACTTCATGAACAAGAAATAAAAGTTTTGTTCTTATTTTGGATGTGCTTCATAAGAATATAGAAAATAAAACGTCTTAGAAATACAAAAGTTGATTATTTCAAAATCTAACAATAATTACGAGAAAAATTTGTTGTCGTTGCTCGTGGTATTTTCATTTTTCCCAAAGATATGTACTCGAAAGTCGCACGATATCTTAATGAAATCAACAGAAGTTTGTATATCTATTGTTCTGCCCTGTATAATGGGATTAATTCATTTAATTAAGTTCTAATCAAAATCTGTCTTATGTTTATTATTGTGGCTGTATGTATACTTCCACAGGAATTTAAAATAATTATGTATTAACATCAATTATTTATACGACATCAATCAAACTAAGTATTTTGTCTGACTAGAACTTTATTATAATTTACTAGCCTTTTATTTAGATAAATTATGTGCTTTGTTGTATTTATTTAAACGAAAGCTTGCATTTGACCTAGATTAATTTTCTATTTTTTTTGAGACATTTTTTAGTAATTTAATTAAAAATCAAATAAAAACATGAAACGTTTATTTATATAATCCAAAACAAAAATGTTACTGTTGATTATGATGATGGATCAGTAATTCTATAAAAATAAAAATTTTAATTGAGATTTTTACTCTTCCCACTAGAACGAAGTTATATTGGGTAAGTATTGTAATCGCGAAAAACATTTTGTTCCAGATTTTTACGTTTCTCGACGAATTAGGTTACCATAGGACATCAAAACATCGATTAGAAAAATGTCGTGCCCGTCCTTCTGTCCTTCCGTCCTTCGAGTAATACATTTTCATTATTTTTGTTTTGCCTCCCATTCTCATAAATATTGATAGTTTCGGTCGAAATTTTATACAAAGATTGATTTTAGTAAGAAGCAGTTTTTGTTAACTTTTAGGTCCATTCGAGTCTTCAATAAAGGGGGGTTGTAGTGGAAGAGAAAACTGCACAACATATTTTTTCTAAAACGAACCGAAGATTTTCTTATTATGATGATGATAAATTTGAGAATTCAACATCTACCTGTTCACAAAATTTGAAGTCGATTGAAGCATTGCGAGGGGTCATTTTACCAAAAAGGAGTAATATAAATTTGTTGATCTATTTTCCGAGGTAATGTCGCGAACTTTTCGAAGAAATAATTTTATGCCGTTAATACACTTGCCAAATTCCAACATTTGTTCCCTAGGTGACTTTAAGACAAAATGAATAGATTACCGTGTAAAACGGAATTTATAGGTTTGAAAATTTAGCTTAAGTATACTTTGCTGGTGACAAATAATATCGTCAGCATTTAAAAATAAATTATATCTAATAAGCAATTAAATAAAGCAAGACATTCCCATTTCTGTGTTTTATGACATTTTAACGATGGAATGATACTAAAATTCGTATTTAAATCCTAATGGCAAATTACTATGAGACGGTTGATGACATAGGCGGTAGGGGAAATAGAAGGTTGATGACATAGGCGGTAGGGGAAATAGAAAATGAAATTCTATGTGCTATAGGGAAATCTTAAAGGTGGTTATTATTATTAATATTGGAGGGCGATGCGGGCGATCAGCCACTTCGCACTGCGACCTAAATGATATATTGTGCTGGACCCTGCTTAAATATCCGTCAACTCAATATTCAGGTTCTTAATGAACCTGACAATACTGCCTCCCGGCCCGTGATACATACTATCTGGGCTAATTACTCTCCCTTCTAGATGTTTACTACATCTTGTAGTTCCGCTAGAAAAACGGTAGCATTGGAGCCCAAGGACTTCCAGAGGGCTGTCCCACTCCCCTATATTCCTACTCCTGCCCCGTATTCCGTTTGATTTTACTCTTACGAGTTGCTGGGAATTGCAAGTCGCATGTAGGTCACCCAGCTTTACTACAGGAAGGCTAAATAAAACTGGAGGGTGCCTGGTATCCAGAGGCCGCATATTTTGGACTGATTAACTTATCAGCAAAAACAAGGTAAGGTTCGGTCGTGCATTCTCATTAAAAATAACATAAGTGGTTTTCTGTTATCAAATTTCAGTAACTGAGATGTATCATCCGTCATCATTGAGGTCGATAAACGAAACCTCTGGCTAGTATCAGCTTACCTGGCTTATGATGAAGTGGATACTCCACCAATCATTCTAAGTGAGCTAATTTTGGAGGCTCAGAAGCGAAAGGTTGGAGTCATCCTTGGGAGTGATGCAAATGCTCATAACACGATCTGGGGAAGTACGGACACAAATGAACGAGGTGAGTTACTCCTTGATTACATTTTAAGTACTATCCTTCATATATGTAACATAGGCAATAAGCCGAACTTTATAACTAGTAATAGACAGGAAGTATTGGATATTACTCTTGTCTCAAGCTTTCTGACGATTAGTTTTTGAAACTGGAGAGTGTCGGAGGACCACTCTATTTCTGATCATTGTTTTCTTCAATTTGAAATGGACTTGACTTCTCCAAAAAGTCCAATCTACAGAAACAGGAGGAAAACCAACTGGGATACCTTTAGAACTATTCTTCCTTAGCAGGCCTAAGGGTAAATCTCGGCCACCCTGGTCGTCCAAGGAGATTCAACAAACACGTCGAAAGTGCAAAAGACTCTTCAAAACAGCACGGAAAACAAAATCTGCTGTAGAATGGGACTCCTATAAGAAAGTCCTCAAAATTTACAAATATCAATTGAGAAGTGCCAAGAATTGCTTTTGGAGACTATACTGTTGCAAATTTCAGGAGTCTTCGGAGATGTCTAGACTACGCAAAGTACTAGCAACTGGTCCTTCCATCCCAAGTTATCTTCAATGGCCGGATGGGATATGGACCACTAATAGTGCGGAATCGCTGGAACTTCTGGCGGAGACTCATTTTCCTGGTTGTTCCAAATCTGTACCTAGCACATCAGTAGGTAAAAGGGCAAGTACCCTCATAGGACAAATTATTAGCAGAAAAAAGATCCTGTGGGCGATAAACAGTTTTAAGCCTGGACTCGATGGTATTATCCCTGCGGATATTCAACAAACTACGGATCTAACAATTTTCTGGTTAGAGGTAATTTTCAAAGGCAGCCCAGAACTATGTCACATTCCTAGTACATAAATGGACAGAAGTGAAGGTTGTTTTCATACCTAGGGCGGGAAAATGCTCACACTGCAATCCCAAAGACCTTAGAACGATTAGCCTGTCTTCCTTTCTTTTTAAAACACTGGAAAGACAAATAGAAGCTCATATTAGAGGTGCGGTTTTGTGGGAAAAACGGTCTAAATCTCAAAATGCCTATTGCAAGGGGAGATCTGTAGAGACTGCTCTTCGTTCTATCGTATTTTTCATTGGAAAACCTTTCGAATATAGAGACTAAGCAATGGTAACCTTCTTGGATATTGAGGAAGCCTTTAACAATGTGCTTTCAGGGGCTATAACTCGGGCACTTTCAGATCTGGGAGTGGATGAATCACTCAAGGACTGGATAGATCAGATGCTAAGAGGCAGGATCATAAACGCAAGTTTTGGGGAATCCTCCGTCAGAAGATTTGCAAGCAGAGGTACACCACAAGGTGGCGTACTGTCCCTCCTACTTAGGAACCTTGGTCTTAAATGACTTGTTGCTGAGACTGGAGGACGGTGGCTTCAAAGTGGTTGTCTATGCGGATGATGTTCCTATTGGTGTCCATAGTAAATATCCCGGCACCCTTAGTGAGCTTATGCAAAATGCCCTGGGCACTCTTTTATTATGGGCCAATGGCTGTCGGTTGAATGTGAACCCACACAAAACCGAATTGGTTCTCTTCTCTAGGAAATATAAACTTCCTCACATCCATCCTCATACTTTAAATGGGTTCAGTTTCACTTTTACAGTTGAAGCGAAGTTTCTGGGTCTCGTTTTGGATAGCAAATTATATTGGAAGCCTAATATTCTGGAAAGGGTAAAGAAAGCTACGGTAGCGCTATACTCTTGCAAAAATGCCATTGGGAAAGTGTGAGGGCTGGAGCCCCGCATCGTACATAGGCTTTATACCGCAGTAGTCAGACCCATACTCTTGTATGGGGTAATAGTCTGGTGGCCTGCTCTGGACAAAAGTGTCAACCAAAAGTTGTTGACCAAAGTTCAGAGAACAATCTCTCTGTGGATCAGTGGTGCACTGAGGAGCACATCCACTCAGGCACTACAGACTCTGCTATTTTTGACTCCTCTAGATATCTTGGGAAAACATTTGGCAGCTTGTACTGCCATACGGCTGAAATCCATCTTAATGTGAACCTGCAACAATACAGGACACTCATCTACTTTGTGCAACAAACAAACTCCCAAAACCACGGACTAAACTGCCCGTCACTATCTTTTGACACAAAGTTCCGGACTAGGATCCCATCCAGGGAGGACTTATTGATGGTTGCAGTTTTGGAACCAGAAGTTATAAACTTCTTTACTGACGGTTCAAAATGGGACGGGAAAGTCGGGGCTGGAGCGATCTGCGAGGAACTTCTGTTAAATCTTTCCTTCCGTCTCCCCGAATACCGTAGCATTTTTCAAGCTAAAGTAACTGCCATAAAAGAAGTCGTAGACTGGTTGAGGGATAATGAATTATCAGTTTGTGACATGCGCATATTTACGGGCAGTCAAGCTGCGATTAAAGCGCTTCAATCACACCTCCTCACGTCAAAAGTAGTCCAGAACTGTCTCTCATCTCTTAGCGAGATGGCATATCAGTTCAACATCCACATTTTATGGGTGCCAGGACATTTCATAAGTACAGGGAATATAAACGCCGATGAACTGGCTCGACGTGGTACAACGGACCACTTCTCAGAAAGCAGAAGGGATATTTAAGTGCCTCTTGAGGTATGCAAACTGCTGCTTCAGGAAGAAGCTAGCAAGCTGACGAAAGAAAGATGGTCAAGTATCACTTCTTTCGTAATACTCGGCAGGTCTGGCCAAAGTTGGACTTGGTGAGATCCAAACAGCTGATCTCACTTCAGCGAAGTCAGATCAGTGTGGTTGTTGGAGTGATTACGAGGCACTGTATCATAGGGTGGCATGCGAGTAGACTTGGTGTATTCTCACATGACTACTGTCGTAGTTGCGAGGACGAAGAGGAGGAAGAGACAGTACTTCATCTTCTTTGCACTTGCCCTCGTCTGGCACGAAACAAACTAAAGTTTCTAGGGGCACCCCTATTCAAAGACCTGACGGACCTCTGTAGGATGGACGTCAGGAGTATCCAGCGCTTTGTTAACAGCTCAAAATGGTTCCAATGAGTTGGAGGAAACAATTATTCGTGTTATGGCTACGGACCATTTTTGTGTCTATGCCTGGTCCTAGTGGACCGCCACCCAAACCTAACCTAACCTAGCCTATCTGCCATTCATCCATCGGCATATGCTGTTCCACCTTAGATTAGAGTTTTTTTGTCAAGGTTTTCTCCATTAGCGCCGTATTTAGCCTGTGCCAAATGACCTTGTGGTTGCCACAATGAGGCAGCAAGTACACTAGCGAATTGTGTACAGGTTACCACTTACACAATTGCACCCATTACACAGCTGCCTAATGACATGACCAGAACAGCTCACTTGATGCGCACCCTACTGGAAGGTTACGGAGCTGGTAGATTAATCTACTCAACTTTGTGCCCCCCCCCCTCCTCCAATAGACGCCAATCCACCTAAAGGTGGTTTATAATTGGTAGATAAAATGAAAAATTATAATTTTAATTTATTTCACGAAATTCCGTGTTTATATGTATTAGTTCACCTTGATCTTATGTAATTAAATTTTGAACTTTGTGGATGCTCTCGGAACGGAGTAATTTAAATTCGTAATGGTTTTCAACAGTATACTAGAGACTTTTAACTGGATCCAATCGTTAAAGGTCAAATATGAAAAACAGCGAATGCGACTTTGGTTGCTGTTCAACACGTTTCAGTTCTAAATAGTCTAATATTATTTGTAAGTCTGTGATTTGGCTGCGTGAGAGTAGAAGATTTATATTGTCGTGACCAATTGTGATATTGGGAAAAAGGTCTCTCATTTTAAAAAATCCGTGACATCTTTTAAAGACTTAGCCTGCCCAAAATAAAGGAAAATGTTTGTAAAATATAAATGGTTGGTTTGGTGATCTTTAACGGCCGCTTTGTGGGAAAAGTATTGTCCGAGCAGTCGAATAAACCCAATTTTTATACAGTAATTGACATTTTCATTAAAATAAATAATAGACAGTGGAAGCTTGAACAACAACGGTAGGTTAAATATTAGTGTTCCTCTTTTAAATTACCATTTTTAAATTCATAAAACGTTTTTTGTGTCAAAGTTATCCGTGCAATTCTAAAATGGCTTAAATAAATTGATTAATGTATTTACTATTTAAGTGTTGCCCGGTCTGTGTTGTTGCCTAGATTACCTGAACCAACAATTTTTGATGAAAAGACAAATAAAAATGTTATTTGTAATAAATGGGCTGAAACCACAATGCGTCCAGACATTCCCCACTTATACCATCTCGGACTGTCACGTTCCGTTGAAGAGGATACATCCCAGCATCTAAGGCTTAATTATGTTAGAATCAAGTTTTTAACTGCTTTTTTTTTACCACCAATTAAAGATAAAAAATCTGGAGGTTCAGGACCAATTGTTACTACTGGAGGCTTTACACGGTTTTATGAATCTTTTCTTATGGTCTATCTACTGATCAGTAGATATGGACGGTTATTTTTTCTAACAAATAGATATCCGAATAAACACGTTAACGTATATATAAACATAAGAAACAGCCTTCAATTGGACTAAGAACTCATACTTAATAAGAAGATTTAGATTTTCATTGTTTAAGTTAACTAAGATTATAAATATTATTCATTCCAATACAATTATTGTATGAGTTCGCTTACCGTTTCTACATAAACTGCCTTTGTGATTAAGCAGTCAAATATGCAAACGTACACTCTTATGGGCATCTGGCCTCTTCTTCTGGTTGGTTGACTTAGAATGGTCCACAGTAATCCAACCAACTTTCTGCTGGAAGATTACCCATTATCTGATTTCCCAATTTTGGATTGCGCAGGACGCCCTTGATTCACTTAACTGCACTGGATAATTCTTTAGTTCTCATCCAGAAGATCCAAAATCTTTTTCTTATTATACTGGTTTAGTAGGCTTACTCGCAGATGATTATGAAGTGAATATACATCTCCCACTAAACGTTTGAATGTATGATGGCTTATAGGTTGTAAAATTTTTGAATTCGGCTGCCTACTCGAATGACACGTTTATGACGCCTTCTCTAAATTTCCTCATTTGGCTTTTAAATTACTGATGTATCGCCGTATAAAGGCCAGTACCTGGGTCATCTTTGTGGTCCTAACTCTTCCGTGTTTTTTTTTGTCTTTCGTAATTGTTCTTTGTTAGTTAGCCAATCGAGTTCACGCTACCATGATTATACCTCAATTTAACGTGGTACTAGTATGCTCTCTTATATTTTTTGACTGTATCTTTAACCCTATTGGCCACAAATGTAGGACACTTTCTTAGATTCGCAGAAAACCAATTTAAAATTATCAGCTACACTGAAAAAAATAATCGGAGATATAAACAAAAAAATGCGGTTAATTTTACAAAAAAAAAGCGTTCGTTTTCAGCCAACGCTTCGGTTCGCAAAGACAACAAATTTAAAATTGTTATTTTAACAACACTTTATCATTCCCAAATTTCCACAGATACTTCGTAAAGAAATTTCGTGGCTTGTAAAACGTATTACAAAACTTATAGTAAAAATTACTACAGCCTTTGTGATATTTACAAATTAATGTGCAAAATAAAATAATGTTTTTTACAAAATGGTTTGTGGAGTAGAACCATGCGTTTAGTAAACATAACAATTTTTCTTGTAAAATTTAACAACGATAATAGCGAAATAAACGAAACTTATTCGTTAAATTTCGAAATTCATTTATTCAATTTACGAGACGTTTCGTTGATTTAGCAAATTTAATTGGTAAATTACCAGTTCTAGTACGTAAAATTTACAAAATTGCCATTCGAATTAAACAATGATAATTGACAAATTTACAACATGGGTTCGTTCAATTATCAAAATTATATGTAAAATATACAACAAGTAAACATAATTTTACAAATATTATTCGTTGATGTAACAAGAACAATCGTGAAATCGCTGGAGAAGTTAACAAAGCTAATTGTAAAATGCACGAGATGGGTATGTAAAGTCAGTGGAAAATTTACGATTTTTTTTGTAATGAATATATATATATATATATATATATATATATATATATATAAATAATATATATATATATATATATATATATATATATATATATATATATATATATTACATATATATATATATATATATATATATATATATATATATATATATATTCGTATATATATATATATTTATAATATACATACTTATAATATGTATATGTATGTATGTATGCCTTCTAGACATAAATATGGGTAAGGCGAAAATTGATTGAAAACGATATTTTTTAAATTCAAATACATATAACATTTATTAAAAAATATTCAAAAATTTTTAATTTTTATTATTATTAAAAAAATTAAATTTCGAGATTAATATTTTTTTTTTTTTATTAATTTTCTTGACTTAATATTATAAGATATGTTTTTTTTTTTAAATTCAAAAAATGTAAAATTAAATTATTAAAAAATGATTAATTTTTGTTATATAAACAATATTGAAAATATGTTTTATTATTATTAGCTATTAAAACAAAATTAATTTCAAGAATTATATTTCCTGATTTAACTTATAAAATTATATAATAAATGATTATTTTAAAAAATTAATATTTTATTCTTGTCCTTGGTTGAGGCGATGTCTGGAAATACAAAAATTAAAATTATTAATATTATTATATATAAACACAACACACAACAACATACTCGTACACACATATACAAAACTAAAATATAAATATAAATAAAATAAAAATAAAAATGTTTATAAAAGTTGAAGTAAAAAATATATATTCAATTATTACCTATTATTTAAATCATTTATCAAGGTATTTACGCAAGGTACTTCAACATCATATGGTGTCTCTATCTCGTAAAAATACAGTTGAATAAATAACCAAATATTAAAGCAGGGTGTCGGGTATTCTAGTTTGAATGCTTAATATATTTTAAATAATTTATCAAGTGCCTCCAGCAAACTACCACATAAGTATTTGAGGCCGTCAATTAATATTATAAATTCCTTTAAATCTCACTTCTGCCCTAAAGCCAACAAAAGAGGTTGAAATTTAGCATTTTCTTCCTTACACATCGATGTTATTTCTCGCAATTCTTTTAGGATGTCAGATACACTTGAAATTATCTTTACGAATCATGTTTGACTGTCTTTCACAGATGATTTTCCATATTTAATAGTATCCTTACTTTGAGATTTGTTTTTCACTGAAGGCGGTAGCAAACTCGATAGCAAATAGAGTATTTGTAAATTGTAGGCATCTGGAATTAAAGTTTTTTGTTTTGTTTTAATATTACAATGAAATACAACATAAAATAATGCTAATGGTTTTCAAATAAAATTAGAACATATAAAAGTTATTACTGCTTACCTGAGCTAATATCATCTTTTTTATTGAGCAGCTCTGTTAAACTTTTAATATTTTTTTTCTGTTTGGTGTGACTTTTTAATAAAAGAGGAACATTATATAAGAAGAAGTCCCATTTTGTATATATATTTTTAGCGCTGGGGTATAGCGTTAAAAAATCTATTTCGATCTTTGGAATAAATACAATTAATTATAAATAATTTATAATTAAATTATTATATTTATATAGCACCAGATCCAGCATAAATGCATGTTTTAAAATGGGCCATTCATTAAATATATTAATGATCGATTGGTCCACATTGCTCATGCATTCCGCAATCCTTAATTTGGATGATTTTGTCCATTTTTCTGTCAATAAGCTCCATGGACTTCTTAAATTTCTAAGCTCCGTTTTTAAACTCAAGTACTCTTCCTGTTCTATGTTTTCTATAGATAGAAAAAAGATTGTACTGAATGTTTTTTTATTTTTTTATTAATTTTTACCTTGTGCTGTACTTATGGACCTCTCATCGGGTGTTGTTTTTGGTACGCCGAAGTACTTCAATATTTTGCTATTCTCGTAGTCGAACTTGTTGTAGAGCTTTCCGGTTGGCGATTTCTTGCTGCCGGTTGGTGATTTGTGCCGAATTGTATAATATGTTTTCTGAAATTATGTTAAATTGAATGTTTTATAAGTTTTGCTACCGTTTCTTCATACACACTTACAGAACTTTCACTCGGGAAACATAACACTATTTCATCCGCTAAGCATTTAATTTGTTTAGATGCTGGTTTTAAATGCAGCTCTTTTAAATAAAAATCGACTATCATTGAACATAAAATATCCCGATGTCTTGGCTCTAATACACCGTTTTTTTTATAAAAATTTCGTATACTCTGTCCAATCTCTTTATTTTTGTTTATGATAGTTGTCACAGCCACATGAACTGAATTTGTTGTGTGCGAAGAACTTTCAGGTGGAGCAACACTTGGAGATGGTACAGATGTGATTTCTGTTTGGAACCCTTTTTGCCAAGAGGTCAGGTGGTATTGAAACATGATTTTTGTCCTAATTCCGCTGGCTCGAAAAACTCGTCAATATGGTTAATTCGCATTTGTTTCAACTGCTTAATACTAATACCAACATCTGTATAATAATTTATCAGCAAATTATTTACTTAATATATATATATATAAGAAAATTTGTATACTTCTAAGACGATCGAACAAGTTTTGTAAATCCCAATATTTTAATAAAATTTTTAGTTCTAAATCTCCATTTTGTGTTCCATTCATTGAAAGCTGGTTGTTGGTTTCATTTCGAAAGCAATATAGTGTATCCGTTTGTGTTTCTTCGTTAAGTTGTCATCTTGCTTTCAGCTCAATGGACAAATCTGGGATGAAAATGTTGTAACCATCACGTTTTTCGCTTCAATGCATTTTCGATAGAATAACTGTACTGCTTTGTTAAAAATATAAAATTTTAAAACAATTTAGTTCTAAAATACAGTTATTCTATCGAAAATGCATCGAAGCGAAAAACGTAATGGTTACAACATCTCACCCATGGTGAACTGAGCTTGACGGAAAAAAAGAATGAAGTTAGCTAAATTCTAAAAGCAAAAGGAAACAGTAAAAGACAGAAATAATGCTCTGTAACTCATTACATTTCAAGATTCAACTAGGTCATCTTATACGAAAGTTCTACATAAATTACAATTAATAGTTTTCCTTTTTACTGTACGATCAACAAAGAGGGTACGCCAAGGTAGTGTAACCCCTTAACCAACAATTGATATTATGTATATTGCTGATAAATACAACTACAATACATACAGTAAAAATGCACAACACAATCAAATTAAATGATGCAATGTGCTCAATATTGTGGCCATTGTAGAAAATGTGAAAAATTATGATGGTTACAATATATGTATTGCTATGTAGTACATATTATATATGTATATGTATATATATGACTCACCTTTTATACTTTGGTGTAAATGATCCAGATTTATATTTATTAAAAAAATTTTAACTAGCTAGCTCACTATAATTTAATTTTATTTTTTCCATTACTTTTTTAAACCGCGCACTGTTTGAAAGTTGAAACTGCAATAAATTTATGAAACGCTATACATTCGTACGGACACGATACAATTTTACGGAACAAATCTGAAATATTTACGAAATAAATTGTAAAATTTAATAATTTCCTTGTACAAATTACAAATGTATTTGTATTATTTAAATGTTCCACAAAATTTTGTAAATTTTACGAAACATTACCGTTAAATTTACGTTTCCGATTGTAAAGTTAACGAATCACTTCAGTTTTCGTTACAATTGAATTTGTAAATATGTATAGATTAAATTGCATATTATATTTAATGAATTAAACAATTTCAATCACGCATGTTTCCTCCTTCTATGGAGCAATAATATTATTGGATTGTCAACCCATTTAAACAGTTATATACGGTTGTAAGTAAGTAAAGTCTGCTTTAAAATAGCATGAGTGAGAACTTTGTATAGGTTTGTAACTTTTTTACAAATCCAACAGTAATTTTATTAAACAGATGTGCTCTAAGTGCAACAAAATTTGACAAAACTGTTTCGTAACAGCTTCCCAATACGATTAACACAATTTTTAGGTTCACACCACCAGAGATAAGAATCTCTGACACTACTTAACTATATAAACTTTCTTATCTCTGATACCACTTAAATATATAAACTTTCTTATCTCTGACACCACTTAACTATATAAACTTTTATAAATTTTAGTCTTTGACTTCCTATCACCTAATCCACACTGGGTCTCTTATGAGTCCGGTATCATTCTTCGTTTTTTCCCTCTTTACCTATAAAACCGGTAAAGGGAGAAAATACGAATAATGATACTGGACTCATGAGACTCAGTGTGGATTAGGTGTATCAGATACTGATTACTGATCTATCCTCGTCATTTTTCTTTCCAACGGTTTTCATTTTCCAAAATAAAATTTTACGAAGGGGAAATACTGAATACTGATATTTATTTTATATCGATCAGCCAATCAATTCATAAAATACCCCTCTTCCATCGTTTCCACCAATAATTATATAACATTTTTTTCTTATTTTGTCCTAAATTTCTTATTGTTTTATTACTCTACTTTATCTTTAACCATTAATGCTATAATACTTAATATAGGGAGGATCAAAGGATTTTCCCTATTTTTGTGATACATATTGTTTTGAGATCGAAGATCTCGCACACATATCTCTTTTGAAATTTTTCTGTTTGCTAATTACCCATATTTTTTTATGTTTTTATATTCTATTATGGTTTTGTTGAAATGTAGGTATATACAAATATTTTTAATTTTGTTATCATTTTTTAGTTTAAAAATAACAAAAAACTTTTATGAGTGTTCTAAGACTAATAAAATATTTTCGATTTTTTTCCTTCTGCAAATTTCCTGGTTTACCCAAAAACAAAAACAAAAAATAAAAAAATTTGGACACTGAGTGCGCTTGCACTGAAACAGTATGCTTGCGATGTTTCAAGATCAAGCATCCAATCATAAACAAAACCTATCAAATTAAATTTGTGAATTGCACATACGGAATTAAATTTACTTGATATGGACAAAATCTAAAAATAACACATTGCGTACCGATTACTTGCCAGTGCGTTATGCAAAATTGTTTACTTATGTATATGTTTCTGTGTATTACAACCCGTGTGCGTCACAAAAAAACTTTAACAACAATTTTACTACCGAACTTCATTCCAAAACTCTGAACTATGAAAATGATAATTTTTAAATAGGCTGTTTAAAGATTCATTAATAACATAAATGATGTACCGTTTGAAAGATTTATGTTTTTAATGAGGCACGAATATAATAGCCGCAGGTACATATAAGTAAAGAATTAGTAGAGCGACGGTTTTTATCTATTATTTAAATTTGCTTGGATTCTTGAGTCCATTGTATATGTAGGTATATAGAGGATGTATACAAATATTACAAAACTCTAAGTATGGCTTTAAATAATGAAAGTTTTATGTAAGTTCAGAAACTCGAAAATAAATGACAGGATTATGCACACAAACAGCGAATTCAGTGCAGATCCTTATCCCGTTCATAAAGCATATCATATATGGGCCACACAAAACATAAATTTTACTATTATTAATTGTAGATTCTTTAACAAAATATTTTGTAAATAGTTTATATCACAATTTTATAATAATGTTACAGTTTTTCGGTGGTTATTGTTACAAATCTACATTGTAAATCTCTATTAACATGAAATACGTAGTTACGAATTGAAATTTGTTCGATTAACAAATGCGATGTTGACTTTACAATGGATCATGTTACAAAGTAGCTGTAAACTTTACAAAAATGTTGTAAGATCTACAATTTTTGGTTTACGCAAAATAATTTGTAAAAAAACAGAAATTATTTTTTTGAGTGTAGATACCTATTAATTCTAGTCTTGATAGATTCATTTGTTTGATGCGCTGCTCATGAATTGACCATAACTTAGATAGATTGTAGTCCGTATGTTGTATTATCCACCGCCTATATTACTACGGTATAGACATGTTCTCTGTCTTCGTTATTACTTATGTCTCTTCTTATCGCTAGCTACGATGATAGTATGTCGGCAGGTAGTTCATCATTCCATGTTAGATTCTACATCCAAACGCTTTGAAAGAACTTTTTACCCGAATAATTATCGGGTTTAACTAGCCAAGAGAGATTGAAGTTGCAACTTGGCGTTAGGCAACAGCGTTCTCTTCTTGTGCACTGCTCGTTCCAGCAACTGCACAGAACATTTTAATGCTTCTTCGTATGCGTCTCAATGAAGACCTTTGGTATAATACTCGTTTTACATATGTTATTAAATTTTTAGTTTCTGTTATGGAGCTTGCTCCGGTCATCATCTAATCGAAGTATATGTCGTACTATATTGCCCGTGCTGCCTTTGGCTCGACCGAACATCAACCTCCTTTAGACAACGCGGTGCTAAAAACTAAGGGTTTAGGATGTTATTCAGCTGTTTGTTGGTCTGGATTATGTCGCCTTAAAATATAATATTCAATTTATGCTGTCGAAACCTCAGTAATATCTCGATATGTAGTTGCTGGAGTGTTGGCTCAACCAGTGGATGATTTTGCGGATGCATCAAAAATAACCCTAATTTTAATGGTTTCGCTGCTTGTCTCGTATGCCTGTTAGTGTGGAAGATATAACTGTTGGTGCTCCGTTTGCGTTCTTTGAATATTGGCCATCTATTTATACTCCATCATAAATGCCTTATACAATTTTCCAAGTTCTTTATTTTGTTCAAACCTTCTCTCCATGAACTTCAATCGATTCAGAGTGGCGTTATATGATGTGTTAATCAAGTTTTCATGTTGTTTAAATGGCAGCGTTACTATAAATTTGTTTTCTTTGCCATGCTTGTTGGGTGGTTGGAAGAGCTCCTCGCATTGCTGATGTTTTAGCGTTCCTTTTACTGTTTTTGGTAACCCGTCAATTTTCCAGAACTGGAGGAGAGATTTTTCAATATCTAATAAAATATTAAAGTTATTAGCTGTTGGATGCTTGCAGTATTGTGCACGTAAAACACATTGCGTAATTTACACTATTATTTACGTGTAAATAATTGTATTTTTTACCTGAAATTTTTTACGTTACAAAGTAAAAAATTGTAAATAATTAGCGACATCTGTGCGAAATGTAACATTTAAATGAAAAGAGCAGAATTAAAAAATTTTATGTCTATATTACAACCATTTCACAGCTCTATCTTATGAAATTAATTTGAATGTAGATTGTACTATGTGTTTTAAATAAAATGTTTAAAATATGCTGACCAAACGCATTTTATTTAACAAAAAACGGAATAATTTATTCTGTTTTTTATGTATTAAAATTGTATCTATTCGAAAATGTTATTAAAAAAATAATTTCTCTGTTATTTGATTTAAAAAATTTGACTGTGTATGTTTTACTTTTAATATTCACCACCGCAATTATGTTAGATTGTCAAAAAAATTTATTTTGTAAAATATTAAAACTATCTATCTATAGCATTCACAGTTGATATTAATTACGGCAACTACTCCAAGTCCAAGCGAGCTTGCCAGAAGTAATCGATTCCTAATGCCTATAAATATATGGCCACCATTTTTCAATTGGTATTCTAACAGCTACGTTCTCGAAAACGATAAGTAATTTAATTGGATCATGCATCATTCTTTATCAAGGCCCAACTTTGTTACAATAATATCATGGCAGGGGCAGCGAAATGCAATCATAACTGTGGTAACCGGTTGGTTTTTGGTACGGTTATTTGAAAGCAATCGCACAAATCAATTCGGTCACAAATAGCGTGTACCGAATTTCAATATTATAACGTATCCTGTTCCGATTATATTGCTGGCTATATATTCCCGTAGTATTTAGTATGAGAAAATAAATGTTTCTTCTACAACTTCAAGTGTTTGTTAACCGATTGAAGTGAAATTTAGTATGCAAGTTTATATTGGCCCACAAATAGCGTGTACCGAATTTCAATATTATAACGTATCCCGTTCCGATTATACGGCTGTCTGTATATTCCCGTAGTGTTTAGTATGAGAAAATAAACGTTTCTTCTACAACTTCCCGTGTTTCTTAAACGATTGAAGTGAAATTTAATACGTAAGTTGATATTGGCCCACAAATAGCGTGTACTGAATTTCAATATTATAACGTGTCCCGTTCCGATTATACGGCTGTCTATATATTCCCGTAGTGTTTAGTATGAGAAAAAAGACGTTCCTTCTACAACTTGCCGTGTTTCTTAACCGATTGAAGTGAAATTTAGTATTCAAGTTGATATTGGCCCACAAATAGCGTGTACTAAATTTCAATATTATAACGTATCCCGTTCCGATTATACGGCTGGATATATATTCCCGTAGTGTATAGTATGAGAAAATAAACGTTTCTTCTGAAACTTTTCTTCTACAACGGGATACGTTATAATATTGAACTTCGGTACACGCTATTTGTGGGCTAATATAAACTTGCATGCTAAATTTCACTTCAATCGGTTAAGAAACACGGGAAGTTGTAGAAGAAACGTTTATTTTCTCATACTAAATACTACGGAAATATATAGACAGCCGTATAATCGGAACGGGATACGTTATAATATTGAAATTCGGTACACGCTATTTGTGAGCCAATATCAACTTACATACTAAATTCCACTTCAATCGGTTAAGAAACACGGGAAGTTGTAGAAGAAACGTTTATTTTCTTATACTAAACACTACGGGAATATATAGCCAGCCGTATAATCAGAACGGGACACGTTATAATATTGAAATTCGGTACACGCTATTTGTGGGCCAATATAAACTTACGTACTAAATTTCACTTTAATCGGTTTAGAAACGTTAAGTCGTTTAAAAACTATTTAGTTGAAAATCTGGAGTTCGACATACGATTAATGCACAGAAACCCTTATTGTTACAACTGATGGATGGGCCGCAATCCGATTCCTAAAAAAGATAAATAAAACACAAAGAATTAATTCTTAATTAATTACTCCACATAACTTATACTTATCTAAAATCAACAGCTGATCTTGCGATCTTCAATCAACTTATGTAATAAAAGGTTAATAGCACCTTTACAGCGATAATACCAGCATCCGTGAATTTGCTAAAATATAATAATTCCCAACCAGGTTCATTGGCGTATTTTTCACTTATTTTTAAATAAACAATCTAATTAACTAATAAACAAACACTGCGTTTCATTAAATTTTTGTTTATTGTTGTGACATTTAATTTCGAAAATTTTTTGTCATTTTGATTGTACATCCAGGTGTGTATTTAAAATATTAAGGGGTAATTATTGAGAAATAATGTTAATATTTTTTATAAATAGGTAATAAAACGTGATAGAATAAAAACTAATTAACTATTGTTAATATTTTAAAAACATTTTTTAAGTTTTATGTAAGTTTTATGTTAAAACATTCATTTGCGAATAATTTTCGACATTTTATTTATTTGAGTACGGTTCTATACAACTTGTCTCTCATTAGAGGCAGAGGAGTATATAAAAATGAGCGAGATGGTCTTATTAAAAACTTCTACAATTTCATATTGCTTGATTTGGTATTAAAATTGTCTGATGCTAAATTCAGGTACTTTATATGAGTGGGCCAAATCAAGCAAAAATGCACGAAATAATTGCAATCGTTCAATTGCACAAGATCGTTATGTCATGCGGCCAACATAATATAATGCCCGTATTTCTGTGAAATAATTCACATTATCCGAAATACTTTTGAGCAGAAGCGGGCGAATTTCTGTCAATATACACAAAAATTGCGGCGGGTTTAGTAAACAGCAATTGCACTCTTAAAAATATTTTTTGATTTATTTGCTAAAACTAACCACAGATGGCATTGCGATAAATTCTAGCGTGAATATATACCTACCTACTACAAAAATTATTATCTATTAAAGCATAATTTACTAATCAAATCTTTAATCAATGATTTTATGTGCATATTTCTATTAAAAGAATCTTATTTTTTATTTGAAAAATGATAAAAATGGAATTGTACACGAATTTGCCCAACAGTGGTGAAATTAGTTTAATCAATGTGACTGATTATTCATGTTGGTTTGTTGAACATATGCAATATTCATTATGATAATTTAATTAATTAATAATTATAAATTTTGCAATGTATTTTATTTTGATTAAATGATGATTGATTATTTTAATTTTCGTTAAAATCTATTGAAAATTTTTAGAGTGGTTTGAGTATGTGAGTGGTACTAGTATTTCTTAATTCTTTTAGATGGCATCACTTAATATTTTTTACATTTATTACAATATTTTACATTAATTACAATTTTTACCGTATTTTACAATTTTTTACGTAATGTATGTAAAAAATTATTTTTTACGCGTAATTGCACAACACTGGATGCTTGTCTATAGTTTCGCCAGCTCTAATTATTTATAATAAAAACTATTAATAAAACATAAAAAAATATGAAGTACAGTATTAAGCGATAACAGAATAATGGATGGTCCTTGGAACAAGAACCTAAATCAACGTTTTTTCTAAACCATAATTGAAAAAAAAACGCCAAAATTTATGACTATATATTATAATTGGCTAATTGGCTTTATAATTGGCATAATTTGCTAAGCTAGCAGATTTTAGAATTAATAACTCATTGAAAAAGCCTTACTTTGAAAGGCTGTTGATAGTGAACATTTCTTCCTAATTTTGGTTTTATTCCATAACCAAAAACATTACATATAATATGTGTGTGTATGTATGTATGTGGTTTTTTAATACGTTTATTATAACTAGTACCGATTTTCCATCGTCAATAGTATAATAGCATAATAGTATAATACTATTATCCCTTTCTCCCGATGAAGTTAGCACCAATTATAGTTTTTTTATGTGAACGTAGGTATAATTCTTATTTTGAAAATTTTAACGTGTATTCATAATAAAAAAACAATTAAAAATAACCAAGCATACGCATTAGTTGTATTTTTAAAAAATTAATAAAATGTATGCACTATGCAGATACCACCAAAAAAAAAACCAAAAAAAAAATCGAATGGTAATTTAGTGAATTGTCAAAATAATACACTGTCAGATAAATTTACAATGTTAAAAACACAATTTGCTACCTATTATATTTTTGATAGCTAGTATAAAAAAATATTATATTTATACTATTCTACTATCAACTTCGGTTTTCCATCGTCGTAGTATAATAGTATAATACTATTATACTATTATACTATGACGATGGAAAATCGGTATAAATAACGAAACCATGATTGATTGTTCCATCGCGAACTGTATGGCAACTTTCACATGTTGCCGTTTGATCTTCCATTTTGTTGAAAATAAACATTCCTACGGGAATTTTTTAAAATGTTTTGTTACCATAAGACAATCATTTATTGTAAACATTTTCATTTTCGTATTTTGTGTAATAGAAAAGTTTGAGCTGTTTGTTTTTGTTCTTTCAGTTAAACAGCAAGTAGATGTACATAAGAATATATGAAAAATTGTGCTTTTGTTTGATTTGTTAAGTGTTTCATATTTTGTTTCAAGTTTATATTTTCAGCATTAAATCTATATGTGACGTTATCTCTACTGATGAAGTATATTTATCATGTGGTTGAATTTTGTTTTCGTTTTGGGTAGCATAGGTAGCAGATATTTAGACAAATTTTATCAAACCCCAACATTTTTTCATTTGTTACAATGAGCAACCCAAAGTTATTCTTGTTCTCAGTTTATGAATGTTTTATTAGCTTGTGGTGAGGAGAATTACAAAAGCAAGAATTGTTGTTAAACGAAAAAAAAAAATCAAACAAAGTTTGACAAAAAATTGAATTAAATTGGCTTTTTTATTATCCGTTTGAAACCAAAAATATTTTCATTCAAAACCTCTTTTTTTACTAAAATGCTTTTTGAACGATATTTCAGATGTGTCAACTTGAGTGAGTCGGGTATGTATATCATTTCAGAATTTTGAAAACTTTTTTTTATTTATATGATTTTAATGTGTTCTGAAAACATTATGTTTTGTAACTTAAATACCGGGCCATGCTAATGTTTTGTGAAGTTATATTCTCAAAAATTTAAACAAACAATTGAGTTTTTCAAAAAAAAAAATTTGAGAGTAAGAATAACGCCTTGGACATATCAGTCTAGCGAAATGTTTTGAGATTCACCTGTATCTGTTCCATTGTTCGGTGACAAAACCTTTGTTCAAAACCTTTGAAGAGCGTATTGAAACGGGGCATTGGATGATAGTTCACCGGATCAGATGTGCTGCTATTCTTCGGTACTGGATGTAAATTAGCTGTTTTAAAGATAGAAGTAGTCTTAGATCGGTGGAACAGAACAGATAAGTGTTTAGCCAAAGATTTGTAACAAGTGTTGAGACCAATTGGGAAATACTGTTAGGACCAGTTGTTTTGTTGTCATCAATATCTGCGAGAACTTTAACAACTACTCTTGGCCTGAATTTAATAAGTCAAATTTTGGAGGAAGTGGGATAGCAGAAGGTGTTAGCGAATAATAAGGGATGTTAGTTGTTCGGCCTTTCCTGTGCTGATGTGTAAATGTTGATTCCTTCTCTTAATTGTGGTATAAGTCATGTCCTACTATTCAGGAAGTTCTCCTTTAGCTTACAAGCAAACGTCCAGAAAGATCAACCGCCGTTAGCCAAAACCAAAATCTACCCCGTTTCACCCCGATCATCAGATAATCTTTTTTAGCCTTAAAGACCATTGTCGTCCCTCGATTCCTAGCTACCCTAAAAGGCGGTTAGCTAGGTGTCAAACGGATAACAGTACCATACGTCCTTTGACGGTAGGCGTAAAGTATAGTAATTTAGTATAGTAATGCGGGGATGTACCGCCATAATAAAAGCTAAATTTGGTCCAAATAATATTATTATTAAAGATAGAAGTGGCGTAAAACAGTAAAGCACAAAAAAAAATAAAAAATTATATAATTTAATCCACTACTTCCACACCGTCAAGTTCGAAATAGGGTACTTTGAATATTCTTTTCTAATTGCGGTAATTTTTTTTTTTTTTTAGAAATTGTTTTTGTACAATTTGTAATAAAACATGTTTGACCAATTTTTTCCCCCAGCACTGTATTTGAATACCATTTTAAATAATGACATCAAGTCGCGTATTCAGGAAATTACTTTATTGGAAAATCGCGAACAACGAAAAAGTTGCATACATTCCAGGGATGAAAAAGTTGATTCTTTAGTACTTTTTTCGGTCCTTTAGAAAATTTAAAGTACTCAATACTTTTGATCAATATTTCAGTCCTTTCGAAAATATATTTATATTCAATTTTTTCTGTAAGCGTTAGGCAGTCCTTTTCGAAGATCGAATCATTTTTCGTTGAACAACTATTCGATAACCGACGGCAAACAACCGTAATAATATAATAACGCTTTTTCCTTGTATTTTTGGTGGGCAAGGATAATGGTTTTGTTCTTGTAATTGTAACTTGTGAGCATTCAGTGGGAGGGAATATAGTTGTATATAAAATGTTTGTCAAATACAAAAAACACTTTGATATAAAATGTTTGTCCATTTATAATGTTAGTGCGATGTTTTCAATCAAATTAAATTTAATTAAATCCGAAAATTACTTCAAAGTTGAATTAGAGAAACACGAAATTCAAATGTAATATGCCATACTATATACGAGCGGATTTGGTTTTCTCTAATTTTGAAGTAATTTTCAGATTTAGTTAAATTTAATTTGATTGAAAACATCACACTATTATTATGCATACGTGAAATTTGTATATATGTATTAGTGATTTTATATTTTGATGTGGATATCCTCTAATTCTTCACAAATTCATATATGTCTCTAATGCTTCACAAAATCAGCATTTATCCTTTTAACTAAACCCTCCGAAAGAGAAAAATGTTTAAATGCCTTTTTGTTACTTTTAGTGATATAAAAGTGAAAAGTCGTCAGTTAAACCTAGGGTTTAACGACCAAAATGAATCCAAATTGTTCATCAAAATTCAGCTAACTCCAATCGTTTCTGAGACATTTTTTAAAACCTTTGTCTATTTCCACAAATTTTTACTGTCGCATTGTTTTATTTTGTCCATATCCTTCAGATTCGTTTTTTGTCTACCTCCAAAGCAAAGCTGTAAAAAAATTTTGATTTAATTTTGTTAGATGTGGTTTTATCTATATCCGTGCGATTTGGTCTATATCCGCTAATATTTTCTTCACTTCTATTTTTTTGCCCATATCAGTGAGTTTTGCAGTATCCTTGAGTGATGCTTCCTCAACATCAGCTAGATGTTCAACTTATTTAAGATTGAATCTCCTGACATCAACATCAATAAATGGAAATACAGAGATACGCTCAACAAACAATTTAATTTGGGGTTCCATCGTCCTGCGATAAATAGAGGCACACATTCTAAATAAAAATTACCTAAGGCAAACTGTTTAAAATTTTCAGCTTTGATATGCAAAATGTCTTCCAACTCCTTTAAGCTAACAATTCGAACTTCTTTTATAAGCGACAATTTTGCGTGTAAAATTTAAAGGGAAAGGTTCATGGTGATAAAGAAGTTCTAAATTTTTTTTTTTTACATATTAATTCGAAATATATAACAACTTTTACATTTTTAAGTATGAATCTGTTAGTGACCGCGAACGTACTCACATTGCAAATTTGAACAGAAATTTTCGAAAGCGACCACAGCAATATACAAGATATTGACTCTGCGCATAGCGTTTTGGGAAGGAATTTTAAAAACAAATTTATATCGACTAAAATTTGTTCCAGGTGCAATACCCATGTTACATTTAACTATGGAATTCAATCTCGTTTATATGACCATCGCGAGCACGTTTGCAGCGACCGATTGTTTGTAGCCAATTTTCCACCTCCAGAATAAAATCCACATCACATGTTCACTTTTTGTGGTTGTAATGGAGTCTTTTGAACCACATGTGGGTTTGTTACTGTCCAATGACGCATATGGTGCTTATTGACAAAGCCATTAAACCAAAAATGAGCTTCATCACTGACGATGATTTTTCGATAAAATTCAGTTTCTCCAAACTTTAGCAAGGCTCAGTCGGAGAAGTTTCAGCGCTTCAAATGATCAAGAGGCTTCAGCTCTTGAGGTTATTTAATCTTGTAAGGGTGTGAGCCAAGAACTTTATGCAAAATTCGCCACAATATGTTTTGAGAGATTCGCAATTCCTATAAACGGTGTGGAATCAATTGATTTGGCTCATTTTGAACTGAAGCACTTAAGGCTGCCATATTATCGGTAATTCGACTACGAAAATTGAAGTAAGCGCTCTTAAAGTTGCGACCATCGACTCAGAATTGCGGTAGCAATTTTAAATATTTTCTAAACGTTGCTCGTTCGTGATCTTCACCATGATAAAAATGTTTTCCTTGACTGACGTTTTCACGTTAACGGGTTCGTTCGAAATGTTCAACGGTGTGGTAGTTTTGAGATACAATCAAGTTATGCATTTTTGACAGCAAATGATTGTATGAAATCTGGCAAATCGTTGCAATTTCGTGTCTACACTAGCAACTGTTCGAAATTTAATGGTATAACCCGATGTTAATTTCAGTTGGAGAGTAGGTGTAGAGAAATAGATTTTCGAATTTTGTTTTATATTATTATTTTAATAAACATTGCTTGCTTGATGTATGATAAAAAGTAGTATTCACAAAAATCGAGGATATAGACAAAATCGTAACGACATAGACAAGCCTTTTAAGAAAAGTTGGTCCAAAACTCTTAAATTTCAAACTCAAATAGTTAAAATACTTTTTGAGTTTGAAGCATTGTACTTCGTAATTAAGCTTTCTTCTAACAAATCTCAGGAACATCTTTATCTTTCCAGCTAACTTAATTTAACTTTCAAATGTTATTTTCTCCAATATAGGGTAAATGCATATAAGGGCAAGGATAATTCTGAGCTGACGATATGTAAACACATCAAAAAATTAAAAAGTAATTTAAATCCAAATTTAGTCCTCTGTTGCTCAACATTCTAGTACTTTGGAATTTATGCCAATTTCATCCCTGATACATTCCAGTATAGAGGATCGTTTTTCATATTAAAATTAAAAATGTTTTAGGTTCTAATAGTAAGTTCTAGAAATAAGTTTTTTCATAGTTTGTATTCCATTTTAATTTTTTATTGTTGCTTTTTATTTTAGTGCCTGTGTTTTTAAACATTTACTGATGGTATTAGGCCCTGTTGCCAGATTGAGGGAAATTTTCACTTTTGCGGGAATTTTGGTGTATTGCGTGGGGTGGAAAGAAAAGAGGGCAAAATGCAGTAAAATCATTAAATTCGCTATTTAATTCGAATATTAAAATCTAATGTTTTAAAATTCTTACATCTTTCACATTTTTGTCACAAATTCACAAATATAATAAAATAGTATAATACGGCCTTACCTACCTTAACATAAACAAGTGGTATTTAGGGAAAACGGATTATTCTTTGTTGGTTCTTTGATTATTTTATTATTTTTATTCTTTGCAGACAGCCTACGCAGAAATTATTATGATCTGGGCGATGTTAATCAATTGAAAAAGTTATTCAGAAAGTGTAAGATATTTTGAAGAAAAATATGCCAGTATACCTAGAAACTGCATAAGTATCACAGATTATTTTATACGATTTTTTGCAGCATAATATTTCTTTCCTTTTCAGATTAAATTAATTATAACACGAAATTTTTCAATTTACTTAGCGCAGTTGGTATAGTTTTTTTGTATTTTTG
Source organism: Tipula vernalis (assembly GCA_958295665.1). Taxonomy (NCBI): domain Eukaryota; kingdom Metazoa; phylum Arthropoda; class Insecta; order Diptera; family Tipulidae; genus Tipula; species Tipula vernalis. The sequence continues at coordinate 189,728,013 of OY282558.1, forward strand.
ATGTATTAGGCATATGAATTATACGAGTACATAATACAATTTTCTTCCAAGCTTACACCAAAAATAAATTATTGAAAATAATTTGTAATAATTTAAAATTCGTTTTGCATGGTAGAATATATTGAGCCGCTCACCAATTGCAAAGTCTGGCGAAGAAAGCTTTGAAGAAGATTTTTTTTTTTTTTTTTTGTATTACGACTAAGTTATTACAACTCATTTAACAATTTTTATTTCTTATTTTAATTCTCTGTTAGTTGGGCTAGAACACAGTAGTTATTCCGAGTGAGCCCAGATCTTCCGGTACTCAGCAACTTTCAGTCCTGAGGAACTAAGGTCCTGAGGCTTCTTTCTCTTTAGCCGCGATGTCGTTTACAATATGTTGAATATCCGTGTTTTCATGGAGTTGTAAACGCTGGATAAATTTTTTGGCATTTTTTGTGATTTTTTCATTGACGGTTTCCATCTTTAGATCCCTATGTAGATTATCGTTTCTAATATACTAATGTGCATTGACAATGCATCGCAGTACTTTGTTCTGGAACGTTTGTATAATTTTAACGTTCGTTTTCTTTGTGCATCCCCAGAGCTGGATGCCATAGGTCCACACAGGCTTAAGTATTTGCCTGTATAAAAGCAGCTTATTGTGAATAGTAAGCTCACTATTTCTTCCAATGAGCCAATACATTTTTCTGAACTTTATATCCAGTTCTTGCCTTTTTCTTGACATGTCATACCTAGGTATTTTGCCGTGTTCGCATGTGGTATTTTCTGCCTATTTATGTAAATAGGTAAGTGATCAACTTTTAGATAGGTAAATGTTGTGTGAATTGATTTTAGCTCATTCAATTTGAATCTCCATTTTTTTGTCCAGTGGACAATCTCATTCACAGTGTGCTGTAATTTGCTGGTTGTTTACTTTCAACCGCCAAGATTGCTGTATCATCCGCAAAGGTTGCAATATCTGTTTCTCCAGTAATAGGTATGTCTCTCGTATAAAGCAAATACAAGACTGGTCCGAGCACGCTCCCTTGTGATACGCCTGCTTTAATTCTCTTGAATGATGAGAACTCTCCTTCATATTTTACTCTGAAATATCTCCTTTCATTGTATGATTTTAATATCTCATAGAACTGCTTAGGAAGGTCGCGATGTAATTTATATTCCATTCCTCGATGCCAGACTCGGTCAAAGGCCTGGGCAACATCAAGGAAAACTCCAAAACATACCTTTTTGTTTTCAGGCGTCTTCTCAATCACATTAGTGACTCTGTGATCCTGCTCTATGGTGGAGTTTTTCTCTATGAAACCAAATTTATGCGATGGTAACAGGTGTCTTTCTTCAATCATAGGTTTCATCCTTTGAGGAGTAATTTTTCGAAGAGCTTTGACAGTGATGGTAATAAAGATGAAGGTCTGTATGACGTTTTCTCATTAGGTGGGCTTGTTAGGCTTAGGTATCATAATAACCTCTGCTATTTTCCACTGCTGAGGAACATATTTCATTTTAAAAGCTGCGTTAATTATGTGTAGCAACTTCTTAAGACATTTTCTAGGCAAATTTTTAATAACTTTTCCTGTAATAAGATCGTATCCAGGAGCCTTTTTTGCATTTAGGTTATGTTTGATTTCATTTTTGAGTTCTTTCATTATAACTGGTTGTATGTCTAACTCACCTACTTTTTGCATTAGAAAGCTATTTTCGTCTGCTGTTTGTCTAGTCAAAGGTTGGAACGTTTCTTCCAGATGTTCAGCAAAAAGATCAGCTTTATCTTTGGGGCTTTTGGCCCAAGTACCATCTGCTTTTTTAATTGGCGGCACCTGCTCTTTTGGTCTCTTTAGTCCCTTTGTAGCTTTCCATAAAGAGTAATCGCTTTCTTTGTGGCCAGAAAGATTTATTAAATATTTGTTAAAGCTTACCGCTTTAGGTTCTTGTATTAACTTCTGCAGCTTGTTTTTGAGCTGATTGAAGATAGTTTTGCTCTCCGGTGCTCGATTTCTATGTCAGATTTTGCGAGCTTTCCTCTTTTCTCTGACCAGATTCCTTATTTCCTGTGTATATGTTTCATTCTTGTGAGGTTTAATTTTGGCAGGGGGAGTGCTTACCCATGCTGCGGTCTGAATATTGTTTATGATCAGCTCTTCTTCTCTTTCAAGTTGTGTTCGGTTTTTGATTGGGACTTGAAGATCAATACTTTCCTCAATTACCAATGCGAATTTTCCCAAATTGGTCTTCCCGCTTGTTAACCTTGGTGGCTTTTCTTTTTTAATTATTGTTTCACTGATCTTTAGTATGATTGGAGAATGATCCGAGGATGAACGGTAATAGGGCTCTACCTTTAGGTGATATTAGCCTCGAACCCCAATGCGTGTGTTTGGCATTGAAGTCTCCTCCTACGACGAAATTTGAGCCAATCATTTTGAGCATTGAGAGGTAATTATCATTTTTAAGTTGATGTCTTGGTGGACAATATATCGCAGCAACCCGCTGCTTCTTGTAATTGTTTAGTTGCACGCTAAGTGATACAATTTGCATTGTCTCTATTTCGAGTTTAACATCTTCGAAGTGTTTGATGTTTTCTCTGATGAATATTGTTGCTCCACCCCTAGCTCTTTCTGCTGGATATATAGAATAATAACAAGAGTAAACTTTTATTTTTGCATAAGACTTTCTAGTGAAATGGCTCTCTGCTATTAAGCATATATCAATTTTTTCTGTATTCAAAAAGATGTCTAGCTCTTGAAGATGCTGTAGAAGTCCATTAGTATTCCAGGTTAACATTCTTAGTGTTTTGTTCATTTTTTTGGAGTGAAGGATCAGAAGATAAAGCAACTTTTTTGCTAGAAATCTCCTTAATTTTTTCTTGATGTCCTACTTGTTGTTCAAGATTAACTTGTCTCTTGTTTAGAAACTCTATATTTTCTTCTATTTTAGAAAGGCGATTGGCAATAGCATTCAAGGGGTTTTGCATTGTTGTCATTGCTTGTTGAATTCCAACATTTTGATCTGTAGGCTCAGGTAGTCCTTGTCTTGCTGCTCATACTCACATGAGAATCCTTTTGCGACTTTCGCACTATGGAACGTAGTGACAGTTTTTGTCGGGATTTGTTTTTCTTTCATTGCTCTCTTTGGCTGGTTTTTGTTTGTCCTATTTCTCATGTTTTGCAGTGTTTTGGCGACTTCACACCCTCTATAGCTAGCAGGATGGGTTCCTTGGCTGTTAGCACATTTTGCTGGAGTGTTCTTATCTATCACGCAATCTTCATAAACCCCTAGCAACTACTCTAATGGGTCTGGTATTTTTGTCTTCATATGTATACCATTGAAGACTTTTATCATTCAATACAGTTGAAAGTTTTCAATAACCGTCTGGATTAGGCATATATACCCTCCAGACGTTGTTGTTTAGCGACACAAGCGTATACTCCTTTTCTGTCACTTCTTTCATTAGCGCTTGATTAACGCTAAATTTACCGACATGTGTGATATTGATTGGTGGTGGTGGTTTTTCTTTCTTGGTCTTGCTGATAGTTGGTAATTGGTTTACATTTGCTCCCGATATGTTCACACTAGTGTTCATTTCTGTAGACGACTCAGCTTTCCTTTTACTGGAAGAATTTACTTCCTGTGGTTTTTGCTTTTTTAGAGCCATTTTTGACTTTTTCATTATTTATTTGGTCTCTCTTTCTAAATCTTCCTCGTCGGTTTGGTACTCAATTAAGTTAGCACATTCCGTTCCTTTGTTGTTATTTTCCTGGTGTAGGGCTTCTACTTCAACCGAAACTTCATGACCAATTTGGTAGTCCATCTTTAGATTATGTTTAATGTTTTTAACTTCTTCTTCAAGAAGTTGTATATGGTACTGCATCCATTGAATTGCTTTATTTAATACTTTATTTTCTTGTCTAGACTCGGCTAGAGCTTTGATTACTTCCTCAGATTGAGGGTTATTTTTAGTTACTTGGGACGCACTCGCGACCGTCGCAGCCGTCTTTAGTTATAGTGTACAACTACTTACATTTGGAACCTTTAGAATTGGTGATCTCGACATTTTCATGCTCTTAGGAATGTTGTTCCCTTTATTTTACAATAGTTGGTCTTCCTCAGGATCCATAGTATCGGCATCCAACGATGATAATTGATTTGATACTGTTAGAGATACATCCGCCTCCTTTTCAAATTTCGTTAGGTAATTATTATATTTCCTATAATTTTTATTCCCACGAGTAGCACGAGAAGTAACGGTCACCCGTGACAGAGCTCTGCAATATCATGGGAAGGCTACGTGTTTAAACCGAACGTCGCTAAATTCGGAGTTCACATACTAACGACTAAGCACCCTCTTAGCCACGCAGCCATTGGCGTATGTAGTGCCACCTTAGCTTGGGTGTGCTGGTTTTTGGTCCGCCCCGAGTATTTGATTTTCCCGGTACCTGCCATATCTGACAAGCTTTCCCCTATCCGCCACCTGGCGAGGCACCTGATAGGGGGACCAGCAAACCCCACACAGATTTGAAGAAGATGAAGAGCAATATCCAAGTCCAAAAAAAAAAAACAGAAATCAACAGAAAAATTTCAGGAAATTTGGCTGCGCATTCCAAGATTTAAAGATTGGGGCAATTGGGGCAAAACGTTTTGCCCAGTTTGTAAAACCAACATTGTGTGTGGTGCAAGTTACCTTGAAGGGAAAAACCACAAAATTATCTTGCATAGTATGAAACAAATTCCGTCGATACGCTCCTATATTGACACAACAAATCAGCAGCAAAAAATCAAATATGCGGAAATGAAACTGACAAGTTTTTTTGCCGAACATAATGTTTCCTTACATATAATCGACCATTTAACTTCACTAATAAAAAAAATTGCTCCTGATTCAAAAATTATGAGTAAAATGAATTTCTCGACTGATATTTCGAATATGAAAAATATTTGTGTATTAGTTCGATATACAGTAGTTTTTGAAGTGAAACTTAGTTACTCGAATTGGTAAATATAGATGCCGTAGACTGTTGAGCAGTAAAATGTTTTTAACAAATTAAACTACATATGCTTTCAAAAACGAAACATGTAAGTATTTAAAACATTATAGCAATGGCTTCAGACAATGCTGCAGTGATGATTGGGGATAATAATTCCGTGTACACAATGCATCAGCAGGACATCGGAACCCACCACGAATTGATTCTTTTAAAATGTATATGTCATTCGTCAGCATTTGTGCTAAAATCGGCCATCAAAAAAATTCCAGAAAATATTGAAACATTTCACCAAAATTGCGCAAAAGTTATATGTCTGAATGCCATAAAAGCAGCGCATTTTTGAAAGATTTCCAAGAATATTTTGAAATAGCTCAAGGAAAAATATCTTCACCGGGCATTATTAAAATTTTTGGAGGATTGGGCTGTTTTAAAACATTTTTTTGTCTACGATTCCAACGTCACCAAGCGAAAAAGGGCGAAAATTATATTAAACGAATATTTCAAAATGTGGAAACCAAAGCTTTTTTATTGTTACTAAAAAATATTTTAGATTATTTGAGTCGGTTTAGTGCCTTGTTTTAAAGCGAACGAAACTGTTTTGGTACACCAACTGTACGCGGAGTCCAAAAATGTATTAATTATTATGCCGAGGTTTATTTTAAAACCAGTTCTGGAGTAACATTAGATTTTCATCTATTAGTAAACGATTACACCAGAATTTAATTGGAAGAAATTAAGAAGTAGCCGTAGAGAAAATCTTGAAGAAATTTCTAGTGAATAGGATTTTTTTAAATCTATGGAATTTATAAACCCCGGCTTAGCCTTAAATGCCACTAAAAGGCAATTTTCCAAAAAGTTAACTCATATATCAAGTTACGTCGAATGTGACAAGTTTCAATTAGAGGATGAATGGAGCGATATTCCCTTTCAATTTTTCGAAAAAAAAGGAAATTTAATTTATTAGGTGTGGAAGAATTTTGGAAAACTATGTCTTCAAAATGAATTAAGTGGGGATAAGCTTGACCCAAATGTAATAAAAATAGTTAATTTTACGTTGACATTGCGTTACGTTTTTCAATGGTTACCGACATAAAGCCGAAGAAAAGAAATAGGCTAGAGTCTTACCCCGTGAATAATCCCATAGTATTTTATTCGAAATTCTCACAAATTAGGATATTTTCAAAGTTTTTGAAATATTTCGGTTGCAGCGCCCATTCGTATAATATAGAAATAAAATACGATCTTACGGTTAAAATGCAAGAAAAACAATAAATCGAATTTTATTTAAATTTGGATCGTGATCGTCGAATTTATGTTTAAATTTAAAAATTAATACAGTAAAATCTCTTTATATAACGAACAAAAAGTTGTTTGCAACAAAGATTCGCAACGAATTTTTATTCGCTAAAATGTAAATTTTATTATTTAGAAATGCACTATATGGTTAACCAAATTAAGTTTCTAGAAAGTAAAGTACTTTCCACTCATTACAATGGAGTTTCAATAGGCCGAATTACTTTCTCCGGCCCCTTTAGGTTCGATTTATCGAAATTTGACTGTAATATGTATTGAGTATTTCTACGCAAAAACTGTTCAGAAAGATCACGCAAAAAAATGTTCAGTAACGTTACGAGTAAACGAACAGAAAAATTCTTTTTTTGTTTAATTTCTATTGTATGAAAAGCGTGATTTTCTTTACATTTTTGTCACACAAATTAGTAACGAATGGAAAGCCGAAAGTCTTCATAAACCGAATGATTTCATTAAGTAAAGTTTGGAGGGAATTAACAATATTGCCTTGCTAAGAAAAAAAGTCACAAACGCCAAAAGTCAAAAAATGCGTTAGGAGTACATTTGGATTCTGCAAACAAATAAATATTTTTCTGCTTTTTTAAAAAGCCATATGTCCTTCATCAAATCACATAAAATCACGTTGTTTAACAGTAAACTTTCATATTAAGACATGGCAAACAAAAATAGTAAAATTGAAATTACTCAAAACTGCAGAAAGGCAAACGTGACTTTTTTTCTTAGCACGGCAGAATAGTCAACCCGAAAAATGCAAATTTTCATACATAAAAAAAACGACAAGAAGTTCACATAAAATGGAGATTCTTAAAGAAAATGTGACGCTGCTTGCATGCGAAAGCAAAAATTTGTGGAACAAATTTGTCGATTTTTGGTGGAATATTTGGTAAACTTTTCGAATCAAAAGTTATCACAAATTATTCCCATAAATCTCATGACAAATTGGTGAACAAATTTTTTATCTTTCGTTAATAAAATCTATGAATTTTGTCACAAAATATCCGCTTATTCCAAATTGCCTACTTTTTGTTGCGGCAAAAAGAAACTTGTATTTTGTGATAAATTGGTCTAAAATTTTGTGATCACTATTTTTGGTTATTTTGGATTGGTGAAAAAAATTTGAGAAAAAATGGATAAAATTATGGTGGATGGGGTGACGCGACAAAAATTTCACATAAAATGGTAATTGGTGAAAAAAATGTGAGGACAATTTGTGACTAAATTTATGATGATGTTGTTGCTTGAACATTTTACAGAAAAAATTTGATGGTTTTTGGTAGAATATGACCTTTTCGAATCAAAATGTATGTTGTCACAAATCACACAGGCCAACAAGGGTCAGGAAACAGAAACAAGAATAGCCGCTTTCGACGTATTTTTGGGGTATCCTAACCTAAAATTCCAAGGGAATTAGGCTGGGGAAATTGCTTATAGAATTTTAGCAGTAAAAACTAAAAGTGGCATTTTAAATTACCATTCATCCATCTCATTTCCAATTTTAACGTCTATATATCTTTATATATTACTGAGATATCCTAAATCAAAGTATTAAGTCTTTTGCATCAACTTATGTCACACATACTTGGATGAATGGTACTTTACGATGGTACCATTGGTTTGAGATGGGTAAAGCGTTAAAAAATCTCACTTTTAGACAATTTTATCAAAAATAGGTCTAAAACCTTAAATTATGGTCAAAAACTGTCGAAAAAAGTCAAAAACTGTCGAAAAGTGGCAAAAACTGTTCTTGTGGTACTGCAAAAATGAAGAAACAAAATACTCTTATTGTTTCATTAACCCTTTCGCTCCGCTTGTCCTACATACGGGACACGTTTTTTAATCGTCCTTTATAGGTATTTCCAGAGTAGTATACTTTTTTATAGGTATTTAGATAAATCATTCGATCGGTTTTCCTCCATTCATATTTAAGTATTTTATACATTTGTTTATTTCTGTTACTCAGTTGAAGTTTTTGTGTCAGTGAAAGCGGACGTGGTTTAGGTCGAAAGGTATGTACTTTAGAATTTACCTTTTTTTATATTTATGTATCAAAAATAATTATAATTTAGTAACTTAAATTTTAAAGTAAAGTGTAATTTATGTAATTGATTTTATAGTTAGTCGAATATTTTACTATAATGTAGTGTAATTCTAATCTAAAATACATGTCCCAAAAAAGGACTATTCAAGTGTCATGGCACATTTATGGAACATTAATATTTTTGTGCCATTTATAGGACAATTCTATTAATATATGTTTTTTGTTAATGTTTAGATCAAACGGCAAATGGAGAAAAGCCTTCAAAAGAAAAAAATTCTCTCTTTCGTTTCCCAAGTACAGGAACCATATAGCTATTAGTGAAGTTGAACAATTGATGCTGGTGATTCAGATTTTGATATTTTTCCATCGGATGACGAAAGCGAATCGAATAATTTAGCTCCTGATGAAATGAATCACGATGATTTTGTAAACATTCCGCCAAAACCTGCGTTCGATGTACTAGACTTTCCAATTCCTGAAGAACCACCCGAAGAAACTAATGAGTCAATTTGCAATTATCAAATTTTATCAAGCAATGATGGTGTTCTTACCAACGTTGAATTCGAAATAATAGACGAAGCATTGAATTTGGAGCAAATTTACACATTTACACCGAAAGGAAAAATAGAATGGCGCAGAGGATTGCATGCATTCCAAAAATCAGAGGTAATGTTTACCGAATCTGAGCGAGATGATATCAACCTCGATGTCTCGCCTTTATCATATTTCTTTAAATACTTTCCGGTAGAATTTTTTGAGAACGCTGCAACATTTACAAATATGTTTGCCCTATAACAACGAACCTGTGCCTGGAAACACACTAACGCCGACGAACTCATCAAACTTTTCGTGATTCACATACTTATGGGATCGTTAAAACTTCCCAGATCCAAAATCTATTGGTCTAATGATCTTCGATTAGATTTAGTGGCGAAATGTATGAGTTATGACCGATTTTGCCAACTAAGGACACATCTGCATTTTGTCAATAATATGGAAAGCGACTCAACAAACGGAGACAAATTTGTAAAAGTTCGCCCAGTAATAAACTCGGTACGGAATCGGTGTCTACAATTTCCATTAGAGAAGAACTTATGCGTCGACGAGCAAACGATTCTCTTTAAAGGAAAATTGGGAATACAACAGTACATGAAAGGTAAACCATGCCCATGGGGAATAAAAGTTTATTTATTGTGCGGAAAAAATGAAAAACCTTATGATTTAGTTATATACCAAGGACAATCCACGGAAATATCCCAAATTGAACAAAAACGATTTGGATTTGGCGCAGCAATCGTACTTCATTTAGTAAACAGGATAACAAGAATCGGGCATAATTTATATTTTGATAAATATTTTTCTACGTACCAGCTTTTTGAAATATTAAAACTTAAACAAATTAATGCGATTGGTACTATATGGATTAATCGGTTCAGTAATCCTCCATTGTTAACGGACGTTGAAATCAAAAAGAAAATTCGCGGATATAGTCATGAAATTAGTAGTCGAGATGGGAATGTCGTCGTCGTTAAATGGCAGGATAATCGGATTGTTCATGCTGGCTCTAATGATGTTCGAAAGGGCGATGAACCTACTATAGAAAGATGGGATAAGAAACAAAAAACCATGATCGAAACAAAACAGCCGGAAATGATTTCGAAATACAGTGCGAACATGGGCGGAGTTGATCGCTTATTATCGAATTTTCCTAAAGTCACGAAAATGGACACTACGAATCATTTTTCATTTTGTGGATCTGGCGTTGTGCTCTAATTGACTGGAATATAAGAAAGATATTTCTAAAACCGGTGAAACACCAACAATGGATCTACTAGCCTTTAGGTTCTACGTAGTTCGATCACTAATTGATAGTCATCAAGCACAAAAACGAGGTAGACCACGAAAAGGGCCAGACGAAAATGCACCCACTGCGAATAAAATAAGAAAATGCGAGACACGACTTTTAAAAGAGGAACAGGTGGATACTGTAAATCACTGGCCCGAACATGATCAAAAATCAGAAGCATCTCGGTGTAAAGCTCTGGGTTGTAAATATAAAACATTTTTTATTTGCACAAAATGCAACGTGTATCTTTGCCTAAACCGGGAAAGAAATTGTTTTAAGTCATTCCATCTAAAATAAGTGCCTAATGCAACAATGTTTTAGATTATTACATAAGTCTGAAGTAAAATAGCTTTATTAATGTGATACACAACGCAAAGATGTGACAATTTTATTTACTTATTTTTAAATTATATTTTTTTGAATTGTTTAATTTATTTATATTGTTTATTGATAAGTGCAATGTTTTGTTTGAATACTCAGATTAAATAAATAATATATCTCTTAATAAACCAAAATTTAATGCAAAATTTAAAAAAAATTATCTTTAACACTAGATATTCCGTACCAGTCATTTTGACTGGTTTTACTAGTTTTCTTTAACAATTTACTTTTTACTAAGGATCCTTTTACTTTGAAACAAAAGTAGGAATTGACGTTTAGGTTATCACAGAGTATATTCTTTATCATACTTCAATAAAAATGCAACTATACTGTATATAATTTAATGAGATTAGTTATGTATATGGTTCTGGTATATCTAGTGTAAAGAACATTTATTTTAAGATACGTTTTCGCTTTTAAAAGGCTGTGAAGAACTCTTGTCAAAAAGTGTCGAAAACTGTGTCATAACAGTTAGGTAGTTTTAGACACTACCCACCTCTGGTTTTTACTGCTGAAATTCCCTAACAATACAATAAAATATTGAAAATCCATAAAAACAGCCTTTTTTGCAATTTTAGGTTAAGATATGCCAGATTGGGATTCAGCATCGAAAAATACGGAGGAAATTACTATACTTGTTTCTGTTTTATAATTTTTTATTTTTTTTGGATTGGTGTGTTATTCGCACAAATATATCACAAAATTGTCAATCATAATTTGTTACAAAATAACATAAATTTTGTGATAAATTTTTTTGTGGCAAAATTTAATTTACATTCCCGAAAAGATCAGAGTAAAGGCTCAACCAGCGAAAAATTATAAACTTAAAAATTTTAACGACACTAATTATTCATAATTTTTTTGACATTCCAACCAGTGAAAAATTATAAATTTAAGAATTTTAGTGTAACCATTGCTTTGTGACATTTGATTTCCACTGAACTTTCTGTATTTCTAATGAAATAAAGTTCCAATATTTTAAACTGTTTTGTGTCACAAAATAAAAGCATTTTTAAATTACAAACTGTTATTCTTTATGTGTGAACATTTGGTTACATTTTTACTATTGAGAAAAAAAAATAGGCAGAAAAATATGGCCAAATTAACAAATAAATTAATAACACGGTAAAACCTAAAAAAATAACATTTAAATGAATAGATTTAAATTAAATCCTATGAAATAAAAAACTGTATCTATCCCATCTACAATTTATTTGGATTTGACATTTATTTCTTAAGCTTGCACGCAAAATCGGGCATTCTTAATTTTTCTTAAGTGACATATCTAATACAACGAAGCTACGTTAAATTTCATAAGTGACGTTAATTTTTCCCTGGGCGAGAATATAGAAATCCTACCTAGCGCGTTTTTAAGTTTTGTTAATTCTTAATTTTTAAGTTTATAATTTTTTGCTGGTCGCCACTTAAGTTTTGCTATTAAATTAGACCGTTATAGTGAAATTTAATGGTCGAAACTTACTCTTAAGTTATCTAAGATCTTTTAACCAAGCGGTGATATTACCACGTTGAACAATTTGTATATAAGGTGGTTTGACGGTTGAGTTGGGACCGTTTTAAAACTTCATCGGACATAAAAGGGGATCGGGTTATGATTCCATTGTATCCTTAAAAACTTGCCTAAATGTTGTGTGTGTATCCCAATCACTACACTCGACTCCAGTAGATAAGGTCTTTAAACCTGCCAGAATAGTTTTGTTGGCAACCTCGGCTTGTGTCGAACGCTGTGATATGCAAAACAAAAAGGAAATATCGGTTGATTAAAAGCCTGATTTAGCTCTGCCTCTTCAATGTGACCTGACTGGTTTCGATCTCTCGACACATAATATGGTCAACCCAATCCCAAAATCAACTTTATTCGCCAGCTGCATTCGTGTATGAACTCAACTCAATCTAACCTCACACTAAACCAGAAACTCGACCCCAAATTAATCCCTAACCGAACTAATCACCCAAATCCAACTCAAATTTAATTCAAATCCTAGTGACCATCATACCATAATAGCAATGTATAATCATAATCTTATGATACCCCAATTACAATTCATATGGATTGCTATTTAAGTTTATTAATTCACTACAGAAAAAAGCAAATAATAGACACATTTTATCCATAATTTAAATATTTATTAATTTATATCATTTTTAGTCACTTGCTTTAGCACTTAATATATGTAAATTAAAACAAATTGACTAAGGAAATTTAACCAAATTAAACCAAAATTAAATTAAATTAAAATTAAAAATTCTTCTATTACAGAGAAGACGAAAACATGTCTTCCTCGTTCGGGCGTTCTTCGCACACCTGCTGTAAAATTATAATTCTTGTAAGTACTATAAATCGATTCTGGACATTTTTAAAATGTCACAAAACATAAAGTGACAAATCCAAGAAAATTATCACTGATTTTAATTTTTGGTGACTTTTGTTCTGTAACTTGTATAAATGAAGTATACGTGCAGTATGAATATTCACTCCTTTAAACTACTGTAAGTGTGCGTCATTTTTTGTGCATTGTAAATTGTCCTTTCATCATGAATCTACCGCCAGCAAAACGTTTTCAACGTTAAAAAAATATTTGTATATGCGCAAATGTAGACAAACCGACCGAACCATAATAAAATAAAAGAAAATATAATTAAAGTAAAAAGTCAGGCTAAACTATGTTTCGAAATTAAATAACCATAATAAAATAAAAATAGAAAGAGCTTGTCAGATTGTTCCAGAGTTACCATTACATTAAACCAAAAAATAAATGGAATTTAGCTTTTCTCAATAATTCTCAAATTGTCTTTATATTTTATCTTAAAAATTTGTTCGAATTTACCATATACATAGTTCGTATCACTGGATTGTAAATAAAACAAAATCAATTCAATTTATCACCAACGAATTTATTTATGTCACACAAAAATTATAACAACACTATTTATTAACGATAATTCACAAAATCACTTTTTATAATTTTCACCCAATTTTACTGTACACTTATAATTTTTATTTCGCACTACAACACTTTGCAAATCACTTTTTAATTCCTTTTTAATCTTTACACTATCGCTTACCAAATACTAATACAAGTTTACACTATCGCGTTCCAAATTCGAGTAATCCAATTCGATCTCGATCGCCTTTTACTTTCTTTTACTCTAGTAAAATAAAGTATAGTAATCATGAAAATTTTGGACCTTGATATTTTTAGTGATTTATCTGTTTTAAGCTCCGCTGAGTCCGAAAAAGTGGGTTTCGAAATGGTGTCTGTCTGTCAGTCTGTCAGTCTGTCAGTCTGTCAGTCTGTCAGTCTGTCAGTCTGTCAGTCTGTCAGTCTGTCAGTCTGTCAGTCTGTCAGTCTGTCAGTCTGTCAGTCTGTCAGTCTGTCTGTGTCCTCTCTACAGCCCAGATGGTTTAACCAATCGAACTGAAACTTCAGATTTAAGCTTTTTTGATAAATTGGGAGGTCCCAGTGAATTTTACTTCAAATCGGCTAACCGGAAGTGGCCACTCCCTTGGTCCAGAAAATTTATTTTGCAAATTTCTTAAAAAGTATAAGGTTTACAAAAAACTACAAAAACAAAATGTTTCCAAAAATTAAAAACAAATTAAATTAAAAAAAAAAAAATTAAAAAAAAAATTTAAAAATTTAAAAAAAAATTTAAAAAATTATAAAAAAAAATTAAAATTTCTCAAAATTCTCTGTTCGTAAAAGAAAGTCGTGTGTTGGCCACACCTCCATTTTTTATATACACAAACCAAACTTCTAGAAAGTTCATGACTTTTCCAGTAAGAATAGTGTAGAAACATTTAGAACAATTTTATCAGTGGAGTGGCGTGATTGATGGGCAATACGTAGTTTTTTAATTTATTTTTAATAAACCGCTGTGAATATTATCCTAAAGTTTTCCTAAAACAACCACACCAACTAATAAACTTATGTGTATTAGTAAAATGCATACATTTTGGCGATAAAATAGAGTATTGAATTACTAATAAATATTTTTTAATAATGTTTACATTAATAATAGTAAATTATTAAATTTATAATTAACAAAATAAATATCTAATTTATATAAATGTTTCGATAAAAATTATTAACAAAAGTATAAATTATAATTTGTAAATAGGATATTTTATGTGCCAACTCCGTATATCATAGAAGTATTACATTTGACATAATACTAAACAGGGTTAGAGACCGTGATCATCGGATTCCCTTACAGGGTAGTAAGGTGCACCCCTAAGTCAACTAATCTTTGATTTTCAGAAATTTATCATTGACCTTGCATATAGAAACGGAACTTTTTGTGCATTAACTCCATATACCATAGAAGTACTGACATATGACATAATACTAAACAGGATTAGAGACCGTGATCATCGGATTCCCTTACAGGGTAGTAAGGTGCACCCCTAAGTCAACTAATCTTTGATTTTCAGAAATTTATCATTGACCTTGCATATAGAAACGGAACTTTTTGTGCGTTAACTCCGTATACCATAGAAGTACTGACATATGACATAATACTAAACAGGGTTAGAGACCGTGATCATCGGATTCCCTTACAGGGTAGTAAGGTGCACCCCTAACTCAACTAATCTTTTATTTTCAGAAATTTATCATTGACCTTGCATATAGAAACGGAACTTTTTGTGCATTAACACCGTATACCATAGAAGTACTGACATATGACATAATACTAAACAGGGTTAGAGACCGTGATCATCGGATTCCCTTACAGGGTAGTAAGGTGCACCCCTAAGTCAACTAATCACTAATTTTTAAAAATTTATCATTGACCTTGCATATAGAAACGGAACTTTTTGTGCATTAACTCCGTATACCATAGAAGTACTGACATATGACATAATACTAAACAGGGTTAGAGACCGTGATCATCGGATTCCCTTACAGGGTAGTAAGGTGCATCCCTAAGTCAACTAATTTTTGATTTTCAGAAATTTATCATTGACCTTGCATATAGAAACGGAACTTTTTGTGCGTTAACTCCTTATACCATAGAAGTACTGACATATGACATAATACTAAACAGGGTTAGAGACCGTGATCATCGGATTCCCTTACAGGGTAGTAAGGTGCACCCCTAACTCAACTAATCACTAATTTTTAAAAATTTATCATTGACCTTGCATATAGAAACGGAACTTTTTGTGCATTAACACCGTATACCATAGAAGTACTGACATATGACATAATACTAAACAGGGTTAGAGACCGTGATCATCGGATTCCCTTACAGGGTAGTAAGGTGCACCCCTAAGTCAACTAATCACTAATTTTTAAAAATTTATCATTGACCTTGCATATAGAAACGGAACTTTTTGTGCATTAACTCCGTATACCATAGAAGTACTGACATATGACATAATACTAAACAGGGTTAGAGACCGTGATCATCGGATTCCCTTACAGGGTAGTAAGGTGGACCCCTAAGTCAACTAATCTTTGATTTTCAGAAATTTATCATTGACCTTGCATATAGAAACGAAACTTTTTGGGTGATAACTCCGTATACCATAGAAGTACTGACATATGACATAATACTAAACAGGGTTAGAGACCGTGATCATCGGATTCCCTTACAGGGTAGTAAGGTGGACCCCTAAGTCAACTAATCTCTGATTTTCAGAAATTTATCATTGACCTTCCATATAGAAACGAAACTTTCTGTGTGATAACTCCGTATACCATAGAAGTACTGACATATGACATAATACTAAACAGGGTTAGAGACCGTGATCATCGGATTCCCTTACAGGGTAGTAAGGTGCACCCCTAAGTCAACTAATCTCTGATTTTCAGAAATTTATCATTGACCTTGCATATAGAAACGGAACTTTTTGTGCGTTAACTCCGTATACCATAGAAGTACTGACATATGACATAATACTAAACAGGGTTAGAGACCGTGATCATCGGATTCCCTTACAGGGTAGTAAGGTGCACCCCTAACTCAACTAATCACTAATTTTTAAAAATTTATCATTGACCTTGCATATAGAAACGGAACTTTTTGTGCATTAACACCGTATACCATAGAAGTACTGACATATGACATAATACTAAACAGGGTTAGAGACCGTGATCATCGGATTCCCTTACAGGGTAGTAAGGTGCACCCCTAAGTCAACTAATCACTAATTTTTAAAAATTTATCATTGACCTTGCATATAGAAACGGAACTTTTTGTGCATTAACTCCGTATACCATAGAAGTACTGACATATGACATAATACTAAACAGGGTTAGAGACCGTGATCATCGGATTCCCTTACAGGGTAGTAAGGTGGACCCCTAAGTCAACTAATCTTTGATTTTCAGAAATTTATCATTGACCTTGCATATAGAAACGAAACTTTTTGGGTGATAACTCCGTATACCATAGAAGTACTGACATATGACATAATACTAAACAGGGTTAGAGACCGTGATCATCGGATTCCCTTACAGGGTAGTAAGGTGGACCCCTAAGTCAACTAATCTCTGATTTTCAGAAATTTATCATTGACCTTCCATATAGAAACGAAACTTTCTGTGTGATAACTCCGTATACCATAGAAGTACTGACATATGACATAATACTAAACAGGGTTAGAGACCGTGATCATCGGATTCCCTTACAGGGTAGTAAGGTGCACCCCTAAGTCAACTAATCTCTGATTTTCAGAAATTTATCATTGACCTTGCATATAGAAACGGAACTTTTTGTGCATTAACACCATATACCATAGAAGTACTGACATATGACATAATACTAAACAGGGTTAGAGACCGTGATCATCGGATTCCCTTACAGGGTAGTAAGGTGCACCCCTAAGTCAACTAATCACTAATTTTTAAAAATTTATCATTGACCTTGCATATAGAAACGGAACTTTTTGTGCATTAACTCCGTATACCATAGAAGTACTGACATATGACATAATACTAAACAGGGTTAGAGACCGTGATCATCGGATTCCCTTACAGGGTAGTAAGGTGGACCCCTAAGTCAACTAATCTTTGATTTTCAGAAATTTATCATTGACCTTGCATATAGAAACGAAACTTTTTGGGTGATAACTCCGTATACCATAGAAGTACTGACATATGACATAATACTAAACAGGGTTAGAGACCGTGATCATCGGATTCCCTTACAGGGTAGTAAGGTGGACCCCTAAGTCAACTAATCTCTGATTTTCAGAAATTTATCATTGACCTTCCATATAGAAACGAAACTTTTTGTGTGATAACTCCGTATACCATAGAAGTACTGACATATGACATAATACTAAACAGGGTTAGAGACCGTGATCATCGGATTCCCTTACAGGGTAGTAAGGTGCACCCCTAAGTCAACTAATCTCAGATTTTCAGAAATTTATCATTGACCTTGCATATAGAAACGGAACTTTTTGTGCGTTAACTCCGTATACCATAGAAGTACTGACATATGACATAATACTAAACAGGGTTAGAGACCGTGATCATCGGATTCCCTTACAGGGTAGTAAGGTGCACCCCTAACTCAACTAATCTTTTATTTTCAGAAATTTATCATTGACCTTGCATATAGAAACGGAACTTTTTGTGCATTAACACCGTATACCATAGAAGTACTGACATATGACATAATACTAAACAGGGTTAGAGACCGTGATCATCGGATTCCCTTACAGGGTAGTAAGGTGCACCCCTAAGTCAACTAATCACTAATTTTTAGAAATTTATCATTGACCTTGCATATAGAAACGAAACTTTTTATGCATTAACTCCGTATACCATAGAAGTACTGACATATGACATAATACTAAACAGGGTTAGAGACCGTGATGATCGGATTCCCTTACAGGGTAGTAAGGTGCACCCCTAAGTCAACTAATCTCTGATTTTCAGAAATTTATCATTGACCTTGCATATAGAAACGAAACTTTTTGGGTGATAACTCCGTATACCATAGAAGTACTGACATATGACATAATACTAAACAGGGTTAGAGACCGTGATCATCGGATTCCCTTACAGGGTAGTAAGGTGCACCCCTAAGTCAACTACTCACTGATTTTCAGAAACTTATCATTGACCTTGCATATAGAAACATAATTTTTTGTATACTAACTCCGTATACCATAGAAGTACTGACATATGACATAATACTAAACAGGGTTAGAGACCGTGATCATCGGATTCCCTTACAGGGTAGTAAGGTGGACCCCTAAGTCAACTAATCTCTGATTTTCAGAAATTTATCATTGACCTTGCATATATAAACGAAACTTTTTGGGTGATAACTCCGTATACCATAGAAGTACTGACCTATGACATAATACTAAACAGGGTTAGAGACCGTGATCATCGGATTCCCTTACAGGGTAGTAAGGTGCACCCCTAAGTCAACTTAACACTGATTTTCAGAAATTTATCATTGACCTTGCATATTGAAACAGGACTTTGTAGGAAGTGAAGTGCTCCTCAGCAAGTCTGTGCCCCATCGATGCCAATTAGTTAAAATTAATGAAAGTATTTCCCAATTAAGTGCTTTCAACGTTTCATTGACCGGTTTTGCTTTGTGTGATGGTCATTATCATAAAGCAAAATCACTTTGTGTTGCCTTTTATCATATTCTGGTCGTTTTTCACGCAAAGTTGATTAAAATTGATCATTTGTTTTTGGTAATGTTTAGTATTTACGGTTTCACCAGGTTTTAGCAGCTCAAAATAAATCGCACTCTTTTGATCCCACCAAACAAATAACATTGTTTTCCGTCCAAAGCGATTTGGTCTTGAAGTCGATGTCGATGGTTGTCCTGGATCAACCCAAGATATTTTGCGCTTTTATTCTCAAAATAAAATGAGAAATGACTTTCTTTTGTATATGGCGAGCAACATTTGGCAAGTGGTTTCTCGATTTTCCTATTGTCTTGCATTCAGTTTATGCGGAACCCATTTCCGCAGCTTTTGGATCTTTCATATGGCTTTTGAAGCCATCAACGCGAGTTGTAGATGTCTGATGATGTTGCTGACTATCTAAAGATATTCCTAATCTAAATAATCAACCGATTATTCCGCAACAAGAGATTTCTGATGATGTGGCCCATTATTTGAAGAGATTTCTCGATTTTTTTTGACGATGTAGCCCTTCGTTGATGTTGAATCGCCGTTTTGTTGAATTCAGTGGCAGAACCTTACTACCCTGTAAGGAAATCCGATGATCACGGTCTCTAACCCTGTTTAGTATTATGTCATATGTCAGTACTTCTATGGTATACGGAGTTGTCACCCAAAAAGTTTCGTTTCTATATGCAAGGTCAATGATAAATTTCTGAAAATCAGAAATTAGTTGACTTAGGGGTGCAACTTACTACCCTGTACGGGAATCCGATGATCACGGTCTCTAACCCTGTTTAGTATTATGTCATATATCAGTACTTCTATGGTATACGGAGTTGTCACCCAAAAAGTTTCGTTTCTATATGCAAGGTCAATGATAAATTTCTGAAAATCAGAGATTAGTTGACTTAGGGGTCCACCTTACTACCCTGTAAGGGAATCCGATGATCACGGTCTCTAACCCTGTTTAGTATTATGTCATAAGTTAGTACTTCTATGGTATACGGAGTTATCACACAAAAAGTTTCGTTTCTATATGCAAGGTCAATGATAAATTTCTGAAAATCAAAGATTAGTTGACTTAGGGATGCACCTTACTACCCTGTAAGGGAATCCGATGATCATGGTCTCTAACCCTGATTTGTATTATGTCATATGTCAGTACTTCTATGGTATACGGAGTTAACGCACACAAAGTTCCGTTTCTATATGCAAGGTCAATGATAAATTTCTGAAAATCAGAGATTAGTTGACTTGGAGATGCACCTTACTACCCTGTAAGGGAATCCGATGATACGGTCTCTAACCCTGTTTAGTATTATGTCATATGTCAGTACTTCTATGGTATACAGAGTTATCACTCAAAAAGTTTCGTTTCTATATGCAAGGTCAATGGTAAATTTCTGAAAATCAAAGATTAGTTGACTTAGGGGTGCACCTTACTACCATGTAAAGGAATCCGATGATCACGGTCTCTAACCCTGTTTAGTATTATGTCATAGGTCAGTACTTCTATGGTATACGGAGTTATCACCCAAAAAGTTTCGTTTCTATATGCAAGGTCAATGATAAATTTCTGAAAATCAGAGATTAGTTGACTTAGGGGTCCACCTTACTACCCTGTAAGGGAATCCGATGATCACGGTCTCTAACCCTGTTTAGTATTATCTCATATGTCAGTACTTCTATGGTATACGGAGTTAATGCACAAAAAGTTCCGTTTCTATATGCAAGGTCAATGATAAATTTCTGAAAATCAAAGATTAGTTGACTTAGGGATGCACCTTACTACCCTGTAAGGGAATCCGATGATCACGGTCTCTAACCCTGTTTAGTATTATGTCATATGTCAGTACTTCTATGGTATACGGAGTTAACGCACAAAAAGTTCCGTTTCTATATGCAAGGTCAATGATAAATTTCTGAAAATCAAAGATTAGTTGACTTAGGGATGCACCTTACTACTCTGTAAGGGAATCCGATGATCAACTCCGTATAAATTTTAGTTTGGATTTCAGATACCCAAATAGAGATCAATATATAGAAACCACACAACATACCTCAAACGCATTTATAGGTACTGTTTATCGGATTCCTTTATTGGGTGATAAGATGTGGGCCTAATTAAACTACTGAGCAAGTTTTAGAATTTTGGCTTGGATTTCTGATACCCAAATAGAGATCAATATATAGGGACCCCACAACATACCTCAAGATGGCGAACTGTTTGACGTAATACTAAAGACATTTATAGGCATTGCTCATCGGATTCCTTTATTTGGTGACAAGATGTGGGCCTAATTTAACTATTGACTAACTTTTAGAATTTTGGCTTAGATTTCAGATACCCAAATAGAGATCAATATATAGGGGCCACACAACATACCTCAAGTTGGCGAATACTTTGACGTAATTTTAAACGCATTTATAGGAATTGCCGTCAGTTTCGTAGCGGTAATTTGCTGCTCCTGCATATAGCGACCGATAGCTCTAACGTGCATAGGGTAAAACACAGCTATTACCTAAAAATTCTGAAGTGTGTGCAAATAGTGAGCTCGAAACTTCCTTAAGTCGTTATACAATAATTCTGCTTATATTCTTAACGTTTTACTATTTGTTATTGTCGAGCCGCGTGCTGAAACCTATTTGACATTAATTAATCAACAGAATGTGCTTAACAATTATCCTAATAGTATTACCTACAGTATTACCGACAATGTGCGCAAAATATTCTGTTGCCGTTACATGATGGGCCAACATGGGAACAATTAAAAATGAGTTAACAGTACAATTCGAAGATTCTCGTTCAGTCGACCAATTGCAAATTGAATGGATTGAACTCTGTCAATGTTACCACCCTAAATGGTGCATGTATCTGTATAGAGAAGACGAAGAACCGAAAAAGGTGATCCAAATTTTGAGTGAACCATCGCATTAAGATCATTCCAAGATTTCCAAGAATATTTCTGTCTCAACAATAGGTTAAGCTTGTCGATTCGCAAAAATGAAGAGATTTCGTTAATGAACAAACCTAGGCCTCAATTAACGTCGAATTTTGACAATAATTTTATAAAGTGTCAATTATGTTTCAAGCCAGAGCGAGGCAAATATTCCACTACATCTCGACCGTTTTTGAATGCACTGTACCAATCATACGCACTTGTTTTTGATAAAGTCGATTCACTGTAAGACTTCTGTAATATTTTCAGCGATTCGACATACGAAATTCCATTTGCAATACAAAATTTAAGACAAATTTTTTGTTCGATATTTTTATTCATTGTAAAATTCGCAAAACTCATTTGTGAAGAACTGACAGAATCGAGCACTGTAAACATACTAAATAACAGATCGCGCTCGTACTTTACATAATGATAGAGGACAGTTGTGCCAACTTAGCGACACAAAAAATGTGCAATCCCTTTAAGCGGGCTTTTTAAATCATCATTTCCTGGTACTTTTTTGACAGAATGTACACCTAATCCATATCAAAAGTAAAACGAATACGTTTGTCAGTGAAGATACAATTTCAGTAAGTTTAGCGGATACCAACGATTATCCAGTTAATATTGGTAAAATATAACTGAGCTTTTTTTAGCAAGTTCCTTTATAATACTAAATATCGGAAATGGAATCCAAACATAGAAGCAAGATTGACCAAGCTTACTGAAAATCTAAATCTCAGTCACTTGAACGAAAAAGAAAAATCTTCCATATTCAAAATTAGCTGTAATTTCAACGATGTTTTCTACCTTAGAAAGCAATACTCTGACTGACTACAATAAACGCGTGTTGGCATTAGATTCCAACATTTGAAAATTCACAACCTTCACGTCAAATAATATCGTTTCGCCGAATCACCTAAAGACGATGTTAATAAACAAGTTGATAAGATGCTAAACGAAAAAATTATCGGACCAATTAATAGTCCTTGGAACTTTCCTTTATTGATAAAGGAATCAACTTAACTTCGTTCCCAAGAAATATTCAGCTGATGAACGAAAATGGCGTTTAATTTTAGGATTTCACAGGTTAAACAACATTACTAGTGATCAATGTTTCCCTCTGCCAAACATAACAGATACTATATATTAGATCAACTGGGCAAAGCAATGTATTTCACAATACTCGATTTTTCAAATGGATGTCATGAAGTTAAACTGCACGCTGATGATAAAGAAAAGACAGCGTTTAGTACTCGCCGGTCGTTACCATTTTTTGCGAATGCCATTGGGTCTGAAGGAAGGCTCCAATTACATTTCAGCGGCTCATGAACACGATATTATTGGGATTAAATGATTTAATATGTTTTGTATATCTTGATGATTATTCCAAGATCTCCGGACCTTCAAGTGGATTGTTAGGGGAAAATGTAGAATTTGAATAGAATTCTCATTGAGTTGTTACTTCATCTCCTATACTTCAACGTCCTAATTGCAATGACATCTTCATTCTAACTACAGACGTGAATGATTACGCAATCGGAGCGATGCTATCACAAGATGTCGAAGGAAAAGACTAATCATGGTCCTTTGATCTGGCTGAAAACAAACCCGAAAGCTTCTTCTCGTTTTAATCCGATGAGCTGGTAAAGCTCATTCTAAAAATTTTACCCCGAACAACAATATACCAAACCGAAGAAGACATAAATGAAATTATAAAGGAATTCCATATTACTCCTCTTGGTAGACATCAGGGATATTCAAGAACAATCAAGCGACTTAAACAATATTACGAGTTTCCTAGTATGAATGATGGTGTCAAGCCATTCACTTAAGAGGAACAAAGATATTACCGAAGGAATTAGTAATTAAATTTTGAAAGCTGATGCTAATTTTGTCGGTCCTGCTCTTGCTCATACATATTTTCAATTTTTCCTTGGAACATGGAGTGGTTAGATGATCTTAGTGATAGTGGAAACTACAAACCACTTGCAATCTAACCAGTTGTTCTCAAAGTTCTCAAAAAGTCAAGTAAAAATAGAGTTACCATATTACTAAATCACTGTAAAACACTAAGAGTTCATCAGAATGAATCACCTATGTTGGAATTTTTGGATGTTATTCATACCGGTTTCAAGAATGTTAATATTTGTGCAGGTTTATTTATTGACGCTTCTAAGGCCTTCGATTGGGTTAATCATACACTTTTGCTATCTATTCTGTTTGACATTGGTTTTAGGGTTATGTCAAACAAGCGGTTTGCTTCCTACCTAGATAATAAAAAAGTGAGAGTCAGAATTAATGATACTTTTAGTGATTTTAGAGTTGTCGAAGTAGGTGTTCCACAAGGATCAGTGTTAGGTCCTGTACTATTTCTAGTGTATACTAATCCTATTTTTAAACTTAAATTAAATGGTAACAGTAGTGGGTTTTTTGATTATTTAGCCTTAGCTTATATTGATAAATGTCCCACGTATGTGATTTCTATGGTTAATTCTGACCTTAAGATTTTACATGAATCGTTTGATAAGCATTACCTAATATTAAGTGAAATACCAAGTTTATGTGGTTTAAAATTTGTGGAAACACGGTTGCTTTAAATTACCCCTTAATCATAGTGGGTTGGTGCAATCCAGGCCATATTTGAGGGTGTATAATTCATTAGAACTTTATGAAGCGGCCTAATTATAAATTAAAATCGCCTAAATGTTTGCAATTCACCAATACATTCGCATTTTTTTGTATTTTGAAAGATTTAGTATAAACTTCACTTCTCTATATAGACGTGTGAAGTTTTTCCTAAAATAATACTAAACGCCATTTTTTTTTTATTTAGGAGAAGTTTAGGATAAACTTCACATGCATTTTAATAACCATGTTATTTTTGTTAATTTTTAATTTTTAATATTATTTCACCTCGTGCTGTACATTTTATTGTAAATGAGCTACTGCTCAAAATAGAATGTGTAAGCACGAGGTGGAAATTGTTTGAAAAAATTTAAGAGGTTTTTATGCCTAATGGAAGCAACTTCTTTTTTCTTTTTTTTGTTTCGATTGCTTTGTTTCCATGTGTGCTTTTCCTCTTAATACTAAATTATTTATAAATACTATAAATAAATAAATAAATAAATAAATAAATAAATAAATAAATAAAAAAATAAATAAATAAATAAATAAATATCATGGAAAATTAAATGTTAGTACAGTAAAACATGGAGCTATTAATTTAACTTGTTCTTTTACAATTTAGGTGTCACCATCACACTATTTTGAATTACACAAACTTCAAAAATTATTTAAATGTTAGAAAATAATATTAAAAATTTTTCCTGACTATTTAAAAATTAAATTTTCATTTTGCATTATACAATTTTATTTATTTTTTTAATTTGTATGACACATGCCGTCAATTTCCAGATGATTTTAGGTAAAATAAAGCAACATTTGGAAATTATTGAGAAAAAATGTAACCATCTTATTTTTCGCTTAATAAGTAGAGCCCGGATTTTTAGTAAAAGGATTATTTTTATGGTTGGGAATTGACTGATAATTCTTAAACCATTAGGTTTAATGTACTTACCGGTTACCTCAAATATCGATTTCAAGTTGAATAGGATCTCGGTTTGCTTAAATTATTCCAAAAACTTCAACTAAATTACGGTCATCTATACTACAGGTGAAGAGCTTTAATAAACTTCTACTTTCAACTTTTTTCAAAGTAAAATACATTTCTTTTCAAAATTACAGCGCCACTTCTATTTTTGAAATTTTTCCTTGTAAATACAGAAATATCAAACCAAAGTAACATTTTCACATTTAGCACATAAAGTTAAATATGTAAACATACTGGGAAAAAACAACCGAAAGTACCGTTAGTGAGAAAAATAATAAACGACATTTTGTCGCATTTCACAATTATAGCACCAGAGAGAGATTGAAGTTCAAATAACAAAAATCTGGGGAAAAAAATTATTTAAATTCGGGAAATAGATTTTTATGAATTCCTTTACAAATTTAAAGAAAATGCCGCCTGGTAAAGAACTCGGTGACTATGAGAAAGGCCAAACAAGTGCTTTCTCTAGTTCGGGTTATGGTTACCGTGAAATAGGACGTAAAATTGGTCGAAATCATAAAGTTGTGTCTAATTTTCTAAAAGACCAAAAGAATTATGGAAAAAATAATCGCACTGGACCAAAAACAGAAGCTGTCAAGTTATGATCAAAGGCGCATAATCAATAAAGCAAGCAATTCATCTATAAGCTGCAAAGCTTTGGGAGCCCTTACTGAAAAATGTTTCGGTTACAACAGTTTGGGGAGTGTTAAAACGAAGTGAACATATAGTCAGCTAAAAATTACAAACAGCATAAAATAATAAAATAAAAATAATATGAATACTGATTGGTATACGGTATGTACGTTCACTTTGGTAACATACTGTTTTCGAAAAAAGAAAAAATCACATACATTTCAATATGTAGGTAATTTTTTCCGATGAGAAAAAATGGAATCCGATGGATTCGATGGATATTGGAGGGATCTGCGTAAAGAACCTCAATACTTTTCAAAAAGAGATTTTGATGGTGGAAGTGTAATAGTATGAAGAGCCATTTTATGCAAGGGTCCACTTGAAGTTCAGTTCTCTTGGAGGATAATGAACAGTAAGGAGTCTACAGATATTCTCCAGTGTAGTCTGCTACCATTCCTACGTAGATTTCGCACAAAAAATGGATTTTCCAGCAAGAGACCGCTAGGATTCACACCAGTAACGAGACGATGTTATGGTTCGGTACTAAACGTGTTAATGTTTTAGGTTGGCCGGCCTGTTCACCGGACCCTAATCCGATGGAGAATATTTGGGGAACTCTTGTTAGAAGAGTTTATGTTGGAAATAAACAATACAGCTATTTTGAAAGAAAGGGAAAATTTGGAGATTGATTTGATTATAAATCACATAACAACAATGAAAAAACGAATATTCGAAGTGATTAAGAAGTTGGGAAAGGCCATTATCTATTAATTAAGAATTGTTTTCTTTAAAAGACCTTTTTTCTGTTTTCCATTTCTTCTGTCTATTGGGCAATCTATTTTCTCGATCAGATTATTAATTTATAAATGAATCAACTCTAGAAATCATATTTAAGACGTATTTCATATTACGCGGGAGTACAATGATCTAAATCGGTATTTTTCTGCTGGTGCTATAATTTTGAAAAGAGCTGTAACAAAGAATTGCTTGTCCTTAAAGCCGCCCTTATACATAATGTTTAACTGCACAAATTTAACTGCACAGTTTATCGTTGAAGTCTCAGACTTGTCAAGTTACCACCTACACAATACAAATTTATACACAAACTTGTGGACATATTATTCATTCGTTATTCAATGGAAAAAATACTATTGGCACAGATTGGGCAATTAATTACAGAAGTACCAAGCCAAACAAACTGAAAAACATGGTGGATGAAGTTTGATGGTTTGGGGCTGTTTTACTTTGTCGAACTTTGGTCCTTTAGTAAAAATTTCTATAATAATGGCCAAGGAAATGTGTATTTAGCCATCTTAAAAGAAAATTTGCCAGACTTTATTGATGAAAGAATTTTTCAATAAGACCCAAATCGCCAAAATCGTGCAATAATGGTTGAATGAACAAAAATGTATAATGTTAAAATGGTCATCACACACCCCGGATTTACATCCGATAGAGGAATTGCGGGAATTTCTCAAAATGCTCAAGAATAACCCCCAAAATCCATCAATCAGCTATGGAACCGAATAAGCGCTAAACGGTTAAAAATTCCATCCTCTGTAATTGAGTATTTGGTAGACAGAGTGCCAAGAAGAGTAGCAAGCGTAATTGTGATTAAAGGATTATGGAAAAAATACTAATTAACTGTTGTATTATACATTATACACAAAATGGTGTAAAATTGGAAGAATGTATTCACTATTGAATTTTTTGTCGTTCTATATTCTATTCTTCAAAACTGAATAAAATTTACCAATCTTCTCTAGACGCAACGATGTGTAAATGAACTTGAGCAATCGAAAGCGAAGAAGACAATTTGTTTTTGTATTGAACAAGTCACTTGCACAGTTTTTAAAAACTGCACAGTTCTATCATCTACACGCGTAAATATTTTGTATCGATTAACTTGTTCAGTTAAATTTACGCATAAACGTTATGTCTAGGGGCGGCATAACAATAAGATCGTTTTTTTTTCAATTATTGCAAATTATCAGAATATTTTATAAACCTAAAAACAAGCTTATTAGACAAATTTGTTTACGAACAATCAAAGTTTTACAACGAAACAAATTTACACGCAATTTAAATGAATATTAATTTTTATTATATTATTCCTAAATCACAAAATTGTTATTCATATTTTACGTTGTACTTTATAAAGGGGAGAAATTCTCCCCATTTTTTGAATACTTTGAAATTCAAAAATTTGTTTTATTGTGCAGGTGAAACTTTTTTTTTATCATTGATTTGTTGCTTCTTGAGTTACCATTTTTCCAGGAATTTTTATTTATATTCAGTTTGACTGCTTGAGATGAATGATTTGTGTGCTGAAAGTTTAATTGACATGTTTATTTGACAATTATAACATAAACAAAGTTTTATATAAAAATGTTTTTTTTGTATAGGTAAAATATATAAAAGTCAAATTTTGAAACTCTCGAAACATTCATAACCGTCACAACTTATATTATTCAATGTAAACTAAATCAATCATTTTATGCAAATTCCTTGAAATTGCGAAGGATTTGGGAAAAGGGAAGTATTCGATGCCGACAAATATGCGCATTTATATAGACTGTATATGCAATACATCTCCAACGGCCTGTTTATTTAATCAAAACAAGGGTGGCATCACCCTTTACTAAACCTTCTTATGTGAATTTATATATTCAATTTTTATCTGTAAATACATAATTAATCATTTAATTTAATTTAACATCATAAAGAAAGCGGCTCTCGCCTGTAGATGGCACTGCCAAAGTACTAGGAGGTTTATAAATAGTTATTAAAAGAATTTTGTTCCGTCCATTCTCAACTAACAGGGTCTCCAAATTAGGTAAGGTATGTGAATGAATCACTTTGGAGCTAATGTTCTTAGATACAAAAATGCACACACCACCACACCCCTTAGAAGTTCTCTCACATCTAGGCAAGTTATATCAATCCAATGATACCATCCTGTCCATGATATGGTATTTCAAAAAGGTTTCAGTAGCCCATATTACATCCACATTCACATCCTTCTGAACAAGTGGGGATTAATAGAACACATTTTCAAGCCACTTTTATATGCCACTAAATATTTGTCCTCATTTACGCCTTGGATATAAAATTCGATTCTTGCAGAGATTTAGCTTTTAGAAGCAGAATTCCATTAGTTTTGGTCAATAAATCATTGCAATAAATACGAGACTAGACGTTCAGGCCAATATCACTCAGTTTTAAATCACAATCTTTTCTATACTGTTTAAAAAATTCTACCTTATCCGATTAACAATGGAACTTAACAAGAATTTTATTCACAGGTCTACTTTTATGAGATTGAAAAACGTATTCGCCCTTCAGTGGCGTAATTAGGTATAATAATAATAATAATAATAATGCTTTATTCAATGTATAAACCGTGGCTTTTGTACATCACACATATTTACAACAGCAGAAAATAACTTAAAATTAACAATAAATATTTCAATATCAATATAACAATAATTAGCAAATATACAACAATGGACATATATACATAATTAATTACAATATGTACAAGAACTTTGATATTAAGTTACTAATTTAAACATAACCTTTTTAAATCCGTTAATGGAACTTATATTTTTAAATTCTGTAGGCAAACTGTTCCAAGTGATAATCGCATTTATTAATAAAGAGTTATTGTAAACATTAGTTCTACTAACTGGCAAATTAACGTTCCTAGTTCTCAATGACCTAGAAAAATGTAATTTATCATGCAAGTACAATGGTACACCCGATTTAATTATTCGAAAAATAAAGACAGCAGTTCTATAACAGTAAAACTCAAACAAGTCACATCCAAGGATTGAATCTTTAAATTCGGAAACATGATCAAACTTTCTAAGGTCATGAACATATCTCACACAATTATTAAACGTAACCTCAAGTAACCGCTTTGAGGAACTATCACAATTAGAAAATATCACATCACAATAGCTGAAAATAGGTATAATTAAACTTTTTACAAGATATATGCGTAAGTCAACTGGACAAAACTTTTTTATTAGTCTGAGTGAATATAAACCGTAATTAACATGCTGGCACATAGAACTTACATGATCATTCCAAGTAAGTTTTGATTTCAATAGTAATCCTAGGTTATTAACCGTTGGAACAAATGAGATTGTATCATTGTTCAAAGATAGCACAGGTGCAATATTATGCGAATTATTTCTAGTAAGAAATAAAGCTTTACTTTCAGTTGGATTAATGGAAAGTGAATTATTTTTGGCCCATGACGAAATATTCCTAAGATCTGCATTAAGTTGGATAACGATTTCCCCCAATTTTAACAAGTCACCACCAATATACAGTTGTAAATCATCAGCATAAAGATGAAATCGGCAATTTAAAATATGCCAAGGTAGGACATTTATATAAATGGAAAAAAGTAAAGGGCCTAAAATTGATCCTTGAGGCACCCCAGCAATTACATTACTTATACCAGAATGATCATCACCAAGCTTTACGAATTGTTTACGATTACTCAAATAAGAAAGAAGCAACAAAATAGCAGAATCTGAAAAATTATAATATAACTTTAACTTTTGAAGCAAAAGGATATGATTAACACAATCAAACGCTTTAGAAAAGTCTAATAGGACTAAAATTGCAAATGAATTACCTTTATCTAAAATAGCAGATAAATCATCAACAATATGCACAAGTGCAGTAGTAGTACTATGGCCAGATTTGTATCCAGATTGGAATTTGCATATAGATAATTAAAGCTATTGAGATGCTGAAGAATTTGAAGTTGTATAATTTTTTCCAGGACCTTGGATAGGGCAGGCAAAATACTTATCGGGCGAATGTCACAAATATTCGAAATTACATCCTTTTTAGGTAGAGGAATAATCGATGCCACTTTCCACAAATTAGGAAATACTGATTTGGTCAAACTCTGGTTAATGATAAATGTAATTTGGTACAGAAACAAATCAATAAATAATTTTATTACTCTGAAGTTTACCATGTCATATGCCATCGAATCAGACTTAACAGTACGAATTGCATTCAATACCATAAGTTCATCGACACAATCAAAAACAAACCCATAACTACCAGAACTAATAAAATTAAAATCGGGTAAAGGCAAAACACATATAGATTCGTTAAGTTTACTGATCCCTACCAAAATTTCATCAGCAGAAAAGTCAATGACTGCTTCAGTCGACTTACATGAAATACCTAGTTTCTTCAAATTGCTCCAGGTTGTTTTAGGTTTGTGCAAATTCCCAAAATAAAATATATTTTTAGCTTGATTGATGCATTTATTGATTTTATTTCTAAAAGATTTAAATGATTCAAAATCGAGCTCTAATCCAAATCTTTTATATTTTTTGTAAGCCAAATCTCTTCTTTGCATTAAATATGTGCATTTAACCACGGAGCAGTGGGACATTTATTTATACTCGTTTTACGAGGCACACAATTAGTATTTAATTTTAAGAATTTTGAATTGAATTCTTCAACTATATCATTCACATCAGGATAAAAATTAAGATTTGACCAGTCTAACGAAAAGAAACAATTTACAAAATACTCATGATTGATTGCTTTATAATCAGGAACAATCGTATATGAAATTTTATCCCTGGTACGACTGAACTTATAGCAGGCAAAAATCAAGTCATGATCAGAAATGGCAGGAACAGCAAGCTGCCCAAAAGAAATAATATTATGCTTATCAGCCTCATACAAAATTATCAAATCGAATAGGCTTTTATCCAATCTAGTCGGTTGTAAAGGTAAATAAAATAAATTGTGTAAACTCAAGCAAGCACTTAGTTTATTGGTAATCAACATATTAAAGTTTAAATCACCACAACAAATAATTTTTTCATACTGAGATAAATATTCAGAAAAAATTGTTTGTAAATTATTAATATCATCAGTACTAGCAGGAGGCGGGTTATAAATAACCAAAATAAGAATTTTACCAAATCGCCCAACAAGCTCAGACGCCAAAACTTCAACCTTACCAAAGGCACCCGAGAACAATTTACTAACCCTCAAAGTAGACCTAAAATAAATACCAACCCCACCCCATCGCTTATTATTAATACGATCGAAACGTATTAGTTTATAATTATTGATAAGAAGCGACTTGTTTGTAATTTTGCTGTTAAGAAGAGTTTCAGTTAAAGCAAGAAAATCAAATGTGTATAACTCTAACAGAATAGTAATTTCATTAAAATGTTTAACCAAACTACGGACATTTAAATGGCCAAATTTTATAGAACAATTTACATTTACCTTGTAGATTATCACTTGGAACAATTTTACTACAATACAAGTTGTTAGAATTTAACGTGTTGTACTGTTGGCTGCAGTGGTTGCCCGAAACTTCACCCGTGGAGGCAATGCTGTCCGAAAATTAAAATACTAAATTCCCGAATGTGTACACCAGTCGGCCAAGTATTTGGATCAAGAGCCTTTACCCGTAAATCTGCTTTTATGCCCAATTTGTAGCAAACAAACTCCAGCGATTCAATGTTGCGTTCTTTGGGAATAAGTTTAAATATTTTGCAGTCCTCAACCTCCAAGCATATTTTAGCCATAATAGATATATCATTTTCATTAGTATGAGGATCAAATTTGGAAAGGTGTAACCATACTGTCGGTTCAATGACCTTTACCCCAAAATTTTCGGAAAACTGTCTGGTACCACAAATCGACTTTCTGTCCCGATGCTGAGGATTTTTATTTGCAACGGCGGGCACAGCAACACTGGAACTCATTGTGGATGATGTCACCTCAGCAAAGGTTCTCGTAGAGGACAAATGATTTTGCATGGACGAATGATTTTGCATGACCGCAGGTACAGTAGATGTAACAAATCTATCCCCAGTTTCAATACATGTTTCTTGGTTCAATTTGGCACAATTTGTTCGTGTTTGATCGGCAACAGGCATAGCAATCGCATCTGAACAATCATAGGTACTGATGCAATCGGAAATGTGAGATTCCGCTGGTCTATTAATATTATCCTGTGCTTTCTCCTCCGGTATCCGCAATACTCACAGCCGAGGGAGGCCCACGGCTGTTGGGGCCCACAAGATTCCCTTTATTAGTTCAAATTAAGATCAGATTAAGCTTAAAATGTAAATTTGCAGAATGGTACATTTCTTGATATTAGATTTAGAAGAAAATTAGCTAAACTTGTTTGAAACTAAAGCTTTCGACATCAAACGACAACGATTTTTGTGTTTTTATTGATTGGTTGATTTATTTGTGTTATACCTTTTGCGTTACTCCAAGTTTACCCGTTTTGCATTTTTCAAAATTCAACCTTTTACAAATCAAATGGAGCCTTTAGCCAAATAAATTCGACCTTTACAAATCAAGTTTAGATTAAAAAAAGTTGAATTTGATTTCCCAACAGATAAAATTTCTTTGGCAAAAGGTTAAATTTGATTTGAAGGAGGCAGCTTTTAGTGATCTGCTGGTCTTAGCAGCCTGCGATGTGTCATTGTGATGTTCCTAAAAATCAAAAATAAACTAGAAAAATGCATAACCTCAACGGAAAATAAATTCTTGTTTCCCTCACTTGAGGAAAACCATAGTCAGTCTCTCTAATCAATTAGCGTTCGTTCAACTTATACTTTCTCATTTAGCGGATTTTTTCATTACCAGAATCCAAACTTGATACTTGATTACCAAAATGAAATTAACAAGTTTATTTTGGAAAACTATTTTAAATATAAGTTAAATGCAAATTCCAACTCAATTTTGCAACTAGTGATGGTGTTTTTTTTTTGATTGTGTTTGGTGGGGTTCTTCTGATTTTGGAAATTGTCGCTTCCCGATTTCACATTCGCTTGTTTAAGGGTTCATCTTTTGATCACTTTTAAAAATTCCGCGAGATATTTGGAGTTTATATCTTGACTCGATTGATTATAAATTGATTCGAATTTTGTAAGACAATTTTTTGCGCTTAGTTTTGAGATGTAAGAACTTGCAAAGTTACACATATAAATCTAGATGGTGATATTTAAAAGATCTCAGTGAGTTTATGCCAAAATTTAGATATTTTTTCGATTTCCTGTAGGTTATTCGAAATTATTAAAGGATGTCCAGGTTATTTACGTTGTACATGGCAGTGATTAGCACTAAATCGGATTTCCTTTGGATTAACATACTTGTGAATGTGAGATTTAAGGACTTTCAAAAATATTCAAGGTACTTTAAAAATTCGACATTTTGGAGAGTATTTCGAAATTCTTGATATTTTTCAAATTATATCCGGAATTTGTGATGTTTATCGATTTATTTAGAACTCGTCATAGCATAGAGTTGCAAGCTGTTTCGTTTTATTTGAGGCCATTAAAATGAATCACGTTCTGTTTTATCTAGTGTTTCATCTTTTGAATGATCGCCCAATTATGTCCATTAAATTAGATTTGAGTAAACCAATTGGTTTTCTTACATATGTAACGCTCGAAAATGAAAACCTATTTTGGATAATGGATTATACATTGACTTACATTGAGAACAAATATTCTGAATTATTTCCTAAAAATATTCTTTGTAATATCAAATTTCTGAGTTGAAAAGCTTCGATAAGTGAAATCTCTTAAAACTAAAAGTTCTTGATATTTCTTGCAAATACATGATTTATACTCATAAAACATTTTAACGAAAGACAGAATTTATGGAAATGCACAAAAATCACCGAGAAAGTATAAATAAATTATCAAGCTTAAAGCTCATTGAAATCAAATACTCTAAATTAATTCCAAAATACCACCTTTCTTTATAATATCAAATTTAAAAGTGAAGTTGTCTGGTTTGAAAAGCTCTTTATAGTTTACATTGAGCACAAATATTACAAATCCCAACCAAAATTCTGTCATCCCATAAAATTGGTTGTTTAAAAAGCTTCGGTACGAGAAGGCTTTTAAACCTAAAGCTCTTGACAATTTTTTCAAATACATAATTTAATCTCATCAAATATTTGATTAAAAACCTGAAATTATTAAAAAGCTCAAAAATGTTAACCTTAACCCCAAAAACTATGAATTAAATATTAAGCTTAAAGCTCATTGGAAACCAATATTCTAAATTTATCCCAAAATCTTTTTCAATACCGAATTTCCTAGTAGAATGATTTGATTCAAAAAAGCTTATATTTATAAAAATGATTTGGTTTAACTAAAAACTTTTGATAATTTACATTGAGCACAAATATTCTAAATTGCCCCTAAACTCTGTTACCTTTATAAAATCGAATTATTGAGTAAAATGGTTTGGTTTCGAAAGCTTTTCGAACTGAAAGCTCTTAAAACTAATAGCTTTTTTTTTCCCCCCCTTTATTTAATATTACAACTGATTTACAAATCATTTAGTAATTTATCTTTCTTAAATGAAGATTCACATTTGACGGGCAGTAGCCCAATGGTTACTCCCGTTTGAATTTACATAGTAATTATTTTTCTCTATCCGAATTAAATACAACTGCCCAATTCCAAAGGTTTCTGCCTTTGAAGTCTTCTTACTGCATTGGTGGTATCCAACAAACTTCGTATGTCTGCATTTTGGTGCCGAGATATCCGCTGAATGTGTTTCTTCGCATGATTTTGTATTTCTTCACTTACATATTCCATGTTTAAGTCCCTATGGAGGTTATCATTTCTAATGTACCATGGTGCGTTTACAATGCCACGCAGCACTTTGTTTTGAAAACATTGAATCATTTGTACATTTGTCTTCTTGGTACAACCCCAAAGTTGAATACCGTAGGTCCATATTGGTTTAAGTATTTGCTGATATAATAGCAATTTGTTATGTATTGTAAGCTCAGAGTTTCTACCTATTAGCCAATACATTTTCCTATATTTAATGTTCAATTCTTCTTTTTTCTTTTTAACATGCTCTTTCCATTTAAGCTTGCAATCGAGAGTCATGCCGAGGTATTTGGCTGTATTTGCATTTGGAACCGGCCTTGAATTAAGTTTCACTGGAATCCAGTTAACTTTCTGGTTCGTGAAGTTTACGTTAACCGAGTTTGCTTCGTTTAGGCTAATGCGCCATTTCTTTGTCCAACTACTCACTGTGTCGGTTGCTTTTTGAAGTTTGGTCGTTGCTTCTGATATACACTTTCCAGTCGCCAGAATAGCTGTATCGTCTGCAAATGTTGCTATGGTGGCACCTTCTGTATTTGGCATATCTCTGGTGTACAGGATGTACAATATAGGACCCAGCACGCTACCCTGTGGTATGCCTGCTGATATTCTCTTTAGTTCAGAGTACTCTTGGTTATATTTTACACGGAAATGTCGGTCTGCGATATAAGATTTAAGAATTTGATAGAATTGCTTAGGTAGATCTCGATGCAATTTAAATTCAAGTCATTGGTGCCAAACTTTGTCGAAAGCTTGTGCTACATCTAAGAAGATGCTGGAGCATATCTTCTTATTCTCAAGTGAGTCTTCGATTATATCCGTTATTCTGTGAACTTGTTCTATCGTAGAGTGATTTTCTCTAAATCCAAATTGGTGTGGTGGAATCAAATTTCTCTCTTCTATTATTGGCTTGAGTCTCTTGAGCAGTAATTTTTCAAATAATTTTGAAATTACAGGAAGTAGTGAAATCGGTCTGTACGACTTTTTATCGTTCGCTGGTTTGCCTGGTTTGGGGATCATAATTACTTCAGCAGCCTTCCATTGCCGTGGGACATATTTTAGTCTGAAGACAGCATTGATAATTTGAACCAATTTTCGTAGTCCCTTCTCGGGAATGGCTTTTACGACTTGTCCAGTAATTAAATCATATCCTGGAGCTTTTTTTGCGTTCAAATTACACTTGATCTCATTTTTTAATTCCTGTAATGTTACACATCGAATATTATATTCATCAATTTTTCTAATTGTTATTATGTTTTCATCTGCTGTTTGCCTAGGTAGCGGTTGAAAGGTGTCTTCCAAGTGAGCTGCAAATAAAATAGCTTTTTGCTTGTCACTTTTGGCCCAGGTTCCTTCCCCATTTTTAATAGGTGGCACATGCATTTTAGTTCTTTTTAATCCCTTTGTTGCTTTCCAAAGAGAGTAATCAGTATCTTTATGTTCGGTAAGACCATTTAAGTACTTGTTGATAGTTTAATTCTTAATTTCTTTTAAAAGTTGTTTTAGTTTATTGCATAGAAAATTGAGGATTTTTTTATTTTCCGGGGCGCGTGTCCTTTGCCAGGTTTTTCTTGCCTTCCGTTTCTCTCTAACTAACTCCCTGACCTCAATAGGATAATTTTGATTCCTACGGGATTCGGTGTGACTAGCAGGAGAACTTTTCCATGCTGCTTGTTGAATAGTACTGTTAAATACCTCTAGTTCGTCTTCCAACTGTACCGGTGTTTTAATCGGCACTCGTAGATTTGTTTGCATTTCAATTAGTTCTTGGAATAGGTCCCAGTTAGTTCTATTATTTGTTAATTTAGGCAGGTTATCCTTATTAATTATCATTGTGCTGAGTGTCATGATAACAGGTGTATGATCGGAATATATCCCTTCGCTGTTTTCGATGTACATGTAATCCTCGAAGATCCCTTTCGTTACATAAAAATCAATGAGATCTGGTATTTTATTTATATCAGCAGGCCAGTATGTTGGTTTACCTCCAGAGTGAAACTCGCAGTTATTTATTCGTCCGGCTTCGAATAGCTCTTTTCCTTTATGGGTTGTAAGTCTTGATCCCCAATAGGTGTTTTTTGCATTAAAGTCACCACCAATAATAAAATTGGATCCTAGTGATCTAAAGAGTCTATTATAATCTTCTTTGTTTAAATTATAGCGTGAAGGGCAGTAGATAGAGGAAATACTGTATTCATTATTATTGTTAGTTTCAACTTTTATGGTTTTAACAAGCATACTTTCCTCTTCTATACTAGGTTCTTCATAGTGTTTGAGACTCTTTTTCACTATTACTGTTGATCCTCCTCTGGGTTTTCCTCCTGGGTGAACAGCATGGTAACATTCATAATCACGTATTTTAATAAATGATTTTTGTTAAATGGCTTTCCAATATAAGGCAGATATCTATTTTTTCTAAATTTAGAAAAATTTCTAGCTCTGGAACATGTTGCGCTAGTCCGTTCGCGTTCCAGGTGACAAT
This sequence comes from Tipula vernalis, assembly GCA_958295665.1. NCBI lineage: Eukaryota > Metazoa > Arthropoda > Insecta > Diptera > Tipulidae > Tipula > Tipula vernalis. Next base: position 189,766,517 of record OY282558.1, read on the forward strand.
TCTTAGTGATCTGCTCATTTTAGTATATGAGGGCTGTTGCCTCGTTCAAGGTTTGATGCATATCTAGACGCTTATATAAAGCTTCTAGACCACGTTCTTGCTTTGCTAGCCTTATATTTATGGCTTCTATGCTTCGACAAATCCTTTCAAGGGGATTATCATTCATAGCATTAGATGATTGCTGTACAATTTGTGAATAACTTTTCCGCTCTGTACCAATACCTGGTGGTTTTGGCTCCGCTTGGGTTTTAGTTGGTTTCTCTTCTCTGGTAACCCTAGGGTTTTGAGGAAACTGATGCGTTTTGTTTCTTAGTCTTTGAAGTTCTTTGGCTACTTCACAGCCTCTATAATTTGCAGGATGATGCCCTTTACAGTTTATACATTTTGCAGGGGTGTTTCTACTTTCTGTACACTCTTTCGCGTTGTGTTTTCCAGCACATTTTACGCATCTTGGCTCCCGTCTGCAATATTTTTGCGTGTGATTGTAACCTTGGCATTTTTTGCATTGAGGTATTAGCCTCGTGTTTTTCTTAAGCGGTTCTATTTTAACCCTCATGTTGAGAATTGCTTTGATGTTGAAGATGTTTTCAACTTTCTCCTTTTTATTAAACGTAAGCATGAAGAGTGGAAGCCCCCTTTGTTTGACTTGATTGTTCTCACCTCTCTCTCGTTTTAGGATGTTTACTGCATCTTCTATTTGCAGATCTCTTGCCTTTAGGTCCTCAATTATGTCCTCCTTCTTACACGTTGGATGAAGGCCTCTGGCCATAACCTTAATTGCGCGTTCGTTTTTATCTTCGTATGTGAACCATTCTTTACCATCCGCATTGAGCTTTGTTGCTAGAGCTCTATATGTGTCGGAATCTGGTGTATTGATTTTCCACACGTTATTGTTTAGTGACACTACTCTATATTCCTTAGCTGTCACTGATTTCATTATAGATTGTATACTTGCAAATTCTGTTATGCCGATTACATTAATTGGCGGAGGAGCCTTTTCTTTCGGTACAACCTTTTGTTGCTGTTGCTGGTGAGTTGGTTTGGTATTAGTATCACCAGTTACTAATACATTAGCTTGCGAATGATCTCCAACTTCAGGCGAGAATTCTGTTTTTCGTTTTTTGGTAGGTCTTTTCTTCCTTTTCAGTACCCAATCTGTTTCTCTCATGAGATCCTCTTCATCAGTATGGAACTCATTGTTATAACTAGTGTGAGTACTTGTTTCATTATAACAAGTTAGCGGGTTTTCAGAAATCTCCATTGGTTTGGGCTTCTTCAATTCTTCTTCAAATATTCTAAATTGCCCCTAAATTCTGTTACCTTTATAAAATCGAATTTTTGAGTAAAATGGTTTGGTTTCGAAAGCTTTTCTAACCGAAAGCTCTTAAAACTAATAGCTTGTCATTTTTTGCAAAACATAATTTTTTCTCATAAAACATTTTAACAGAAACCTGAAATTATGAAAAAGATCACAATTTTTAAGTTCACACCTAAAAGTTATAATTTAATTATCAAGCTTAAAGCTCATTGAACACAAACATTCTAAATTTATCCTAAAATACCACCTTCGTTTATAACATCAAATTTTAGAGGTAAATGGTTTTGTTCTTTCAGCCTCTTAAAACTAAAAGCTTTTGATGATTGATGATTAACTTTGAGAACAAATATTCTAAATTTTAGCCAAAATTTCGTCACCTTTTGTAAAATCATATTTCTGTGTAAAATGGTTTGTATACATAAAACATTTTAACAAAAACCTAAAAGTATGAAAAAGGCTCGACGTTAAAGTTAAGTTAAAACCCAAATTGTTTAAATTAATTATCAAATTTAAAACTAATTGATAAATTTTTTGCAAATACATATTTTATGCTTTCACAATTTTTTAACAAAACTTACGAATAATTCGTTATTTGAGAACTTTCAAGAATATTCAAGATACTTTGAAAATTCGACATTTTTGAAATTATATTAGAAATTTTTGATGCTTTATCGATATATATATAGTATTTAGAAATCGTCAGAGCATTAAGTTGTATGATGTTTCTTGTCATCTACTCTCAAAATCAGATACATTTAAGTAATTGGAGACTAGATAATTGGAAGAAATAAGTTATTCACTAAAAGCTTTGCTTGTTCATAGATACAAGAAGCATTTTTAGGGAACCAAGAAACGTTGCGGGAGGGGGGGGCCCCGAAAATTGTAGTTACGCCACTGTCGCCATTACTTTTTAACGCAACAGCATCTCAAATTCTAGTAAAGGTATCAGCAACAGATATGGTTTTTTGTATTGGAATACCACTAACGATCATTATAGCTATGTTTTCCATGAGAACTGCACTAGAACTCGATAAACTTTAAATTATTTTTATTCTATGTAAACTGAAAAAAAAAAAATTTTTAAAGCTCGAATATGTAGTGTATTTGACATAAATACAGATTTTAAGTTTAAAAATTTCTCCCTTCAGTTATTTCATCAATATTTTTTTATTTTTTGCTGACGTCATTACACGCAACTACACTCTATAAATTCATGGGTTTATCAAGTGTAACTACAAAAATAAGCTCTAATTGTAATTATTTATTGCTGTAACAAGTTAAAATGTGTATTTATGTTAAATGCACTACACACTAGCATTTTATAAATTTATTTATTTTTTCTGTTTACATAGAATAAAAGGAATTTAAAATTTATCGAGTTGTAGTGCAGTTCACATGGAAAACACGACTTATATAATATTTTTGTTGTCCCTCAACGATATCCACTCTTACATTTAGTTGAGCAAGATTTTCAACAAATATAGTGAGCAGTACTGCGACTTTGTTCTGTACATGGGGAGCTTACTCACAGGGAGTTTTGTATACGCATGTATAGTATAAAATATTGTTAATTTGTGTTGTCATTTATTTTATTTGTGTTCATGTGGTATTTGTACCAATAAGCATCAAAAATTATTCAATTCTTCCTATGGGAATATTTTTTCCCATCCTTTTTAGATTGGGAATATGGGAAGATTGACTTTTTCAGTTGTATGTTTTAAAAATATACATACATGGTAAGTATTCATACATGGTAAGTAATGAATGTGTATAAAACATATAGTGCGTACAATATAGTAGAGTATTTCTAATACTTGTACACGTACAATGTAGTGGAGTATTTATTTTTTATCTATAATTTTAATATAGTGTAGTATTTTTAAATAATTTGGCTGAAGTTTAGCTTTTGGCGGCTACTGATTTTTGCCCCATTAAAATTTTAGAAATCTAATATAATTTATATTCTAAATCCCTAATATTTTAAAATTAACTCTCGTCAATCTCAAATAAAAAATAAACAAAAACCGAACGTTCACTAACACATCAACATTTGATAATACTATTACGTTCCGGTTATTTACTCCCATACTCTGATGTACACAGAAAAATCGCAGTACTGTACTGCAGGTTTTTCAAATCACTTAAGGGGAGGTTCTCATAAATAATTTCGCAACATGCAATAAATTTATCTGAATGCACAGAAGTCCCGTCGAACTCTGCAATAATTTTTAGCATGCGGTCAATATTTTAATTCTGACATATTTTTGTCATATTTATTTT